>JASCZI010121939.1:0-20097 GCA_036250425.1 Stylosanthes scabra | reverse complement strand
CCGTTTTTTAGATTCGTAAACGAGACTGATTCGACGGGTTTGATCTATTTTAACAATCATATTAAATAGAGTCCCATGATAAAAACATACAGAATAATAATAGACAAATTTTTTATAAATAGAGAAAGAAAATAGAAAAAATATATATTTTAATATCCATTATTATTCATATTCACAAATTATATATTATTTTAATTATTTTAAATATAATTAATAATAATATTAAATAATTTTATAATTTAATTTTTCGAAAATAAAGTAGTTTTGTAAAAAAAAAAGGTTTAAGATCAATTTAATTTTGGAAAAGTCCGTCTATTTTAGACGAGTAAACGGATCTTACTCTACAGGTTCGCCCCATTTTGACGGGATATTAAACAGAGATATGTGATAAAAGAAAAAGTCTTGGAGACCAATATATTTGGTAACCAATGCTCTTGATGGTGATGATAGATGAGTTATGAGTGATAATTTATATATTATGTGGGTGATCAATTTTATTGTGTTTGGATGATACATTTTTTAATTTCGGATGATAGATAATTTAGTTATTGACACCCTAAGGGTTCCCTAATGTTGGTTCTATATAACATTGTCAATGATAAAAATATGAAAAAGACTAGGGAACCAATAGATTACGACCAATAGGGAGCCAACATATACTATGGATGATAACTTAATGATGAATATATGAATTACGGATGATAACTCATATAAATTTTATATGATAATTCAATTATTGACTCTCTAATGGCTCACTGTTGGTTTTGTAACATTATTCTAAAAATATACAGAATAACGACGAATATATTTTTATAAACGAAAAAAAACACAAAAGAATACATGCCTTCTTAATATCTATTATTATTTCAACTCACAAGTTATATACTATTTTAATTCTTTTATATATAACTAATAATATTAAATTATATTTTTAGTTTAAATTAAGTTAAATTTCCCGTGCAAGGCACGGGTAAATACACTAGTTAAATAAGGTAAAATTATGATTATTTTTTAAAATAATATAAATATCTTTGTTATTTAATTTGTGTAAAATAATCATTAAATAAATATATCCAAATTAGTCTCCAAAAAATTATAAAGTGGACATTTTTGTCCCTAACAAAATTAATTATCAGATTAGTCTCTAACGTTAGTAGATATTAGACGAGACTTTGGTCCCTAACAAAATTAATTTCCAAATTAGTCCCCAATGTTAGTGGATGTCAGACACTTTAGTCATTCCTTCATCTTTTCCATAAACCATTAACGGTTCAATCCGACGTGGCACGTGAAGTTGCTTAGTCCCTCTAAAGCTTAGCACAAGTATCATGTCGAATTGAATCGTTAATGGTTGACGAAGAAGATGAAGGAAGGACTAAAATGTTTGACGTCTACTAATGTTTGGGACTAATGTAATAATTAATTTTGTTATGGATCAAAATGTCTACTTTAAAATTCTTTAGGGATAATTTGGGTTTATATTTCCCGAGATGACTAGCACCCTAAATTTTTTTAAAAAAAACTGAAGAAGACTACAAAAGCAAAATAAAAGTCGCATAACTTATAAAAAAAAATAATAGAGCAGCTGTTTAAATGGTCTCTAGCAAATTTCACGCTGAACATTTTAATTTCTCTTAAATTTTTATTATTTTAAAAATTCTTAAGACTTATATAGCGGTTATTTCATCATTTTCAATTAAATTTTAGTATGACATCAGAAAAATAAATCTTTGATAAATTTTATTACAAAACAATTAAATTTTACAAATTAATGTTCTTTCAGAACAAGAGTGGAACAAATTTATTTGACAAAAATATTTTCAAAATGTTCTACAGAATACAAATTTGTTAGAGAAAAAGTATTCAATTTGAAATTTTTACTAATAACAATATAATAAAACAAAAACCGGAGAAAAATCGAAAAAGAAAGCGAAATTTATTTTTTTCTACCACTGTGTGTAATAAAATTTAAAATTTTATTGCCTTCCATTGTTTATATGAAGTTTTTTCAAAGAGAAAATTTGCATAAAGAGCTCAAAAGAGTACCAATTTTGTTTTAAAAAAAAAAAAGAAAGAAGAGTACTAATTTTCTTTCAAGTATTGAAGGTAGTTAAGGAAGGGTCATGCAGTTGACAAGAAATTAAAGTTGCTCCACTCAAATTTGAACTTTGATATATATATATGGGACCAAAGTAGTTGCTTACCACTTTAACTAACCTCTCATTTGTACTATTTAAAATTTAAAATTTGTTAATATTAGATATACACTTTATTTTATATAAAGTTTTTTACTTTTTAGTAGTGAAGTGAACAATGAGTCAATGATGTACTATGGCATTTTTAGATTATGCTACACATATATCGATTGGATATATTTTAATTTTATATATGTGTAAGGGCCATGGATGTCTCTATTTTCTTTTTCTTTTTTTCAAATTATTTCTTTTGATTTTTTTTTGGTGAAATTTTTTTTTTATTTTGGAGTTAAGAATTATTTCTTTTGATTGAAGTTTCTTTTTATTTATTTATATATACTGCTAGCTGAGCTCAACCATTCATAGCCATGGTTTGTGATTTGTTGAGAAAAAGTAGGAAACTGTTGCTATCTTTTTGGTTTTGGTATAGATAACTAGTGGTGGCGATAAATAAGGTAGGGTAAAGTTTAGACTCTACATTAACTCTATTAGCGGATTAGTTTTTGAATAATGCTATCCACACATCCTTTTTGCAGACACCACTTTTATACCCGTATAAAAATACGAATATTATAGGTGAATCATAAGAAATGAAAAGCAGTTAACATATTAATGATCGTATTTTATACGGGTGTCAAATTTGTGTCTACCAAAAGGATGTGTGGATAGCGAAACCGTTAATTTTTTCATGCAAATTCATTCCTATCTTATTTACATGTTTAAAACATGTTAACTAACTGTACCCGCATCAAAACTCGCAGGTGCCTAACCCTAACTGTAAGCACATGATATGTGTTATTGCTGTCTTATATATGTTGGTTGTCTTTTGGTCTCTAGGTGTGTTCTAAATTTTAATAATTTCTCTTTCTCAGATTTCCCTTCTTAAAAAACATACATGAAGTTAATAAGAGCATTTTTAATTAAGGAGAGATTAATTAAAGAGAATGTGTTTTAATTTGTTTTGACGCAAGGACACTAACACAAGAAATAGAAAAGTATATGATATAAAAAGTATAAGGGATTTTCTAGGCATATTATGATAATATTTTGGTATTTATATTAACGTACATACTTATTTTTAAATGTTTTTAATAATTATTCTTTAACAATAATGCTACACATCCAAGCATTTACCCAATCAAGTCCAACCAAGTAATTTTTCCCCACTCTCACACACTGCACACGCTTCACTCTCCCAAAATTCAAAAACGTGCGTTCACGCAGCGTCTTCTTCTTCTTCGTTCTTTTTCTTCTCTGTTATTGCAGGCCCCCACCACTGTCGTCGTTCTTTTTCTTCTCTGTTATTGCAGGCCCCCACCACCATCGTCGTTACTGCAACCGCCCCCACCACCGTCGTTGTTGAAGCTATCATCGTCAACTACTTCTTCTTCTTCTTCTTCTTCTTTGTTGGTGTTGGTATTGTTGCTGGTGTTGTTGCTGTTAATGTTGGTGGTGTTGCTGTTATTACTGGTGTTGTTGCTGTTATTGTTGATGAAAAACTGAATTGGATATTCAGAAAAACAGAAACGGATTTTGAATGAAAACAGAAACGGGTTTTGAATGAAAAACAGAAACAAATTTTGAATTAAAAATTGAATTTTATTTTCAGGAAACAGAAACGGATTTTGAATGAAAGTAGAAACGGTTTTGAATTTAAAACTGAATTGGATTTTCAAGAAACAGAAAAGAATTTTGAATGAAGTAGAAACGGATTTTGAATGAAAGTAGAAACAGATTTGAATTAAAAACTGAATTGGATTTTCAGGAGACAGAAGCGAATTTTGATTGAAAGTAGAAACAGATTTTGAATGAAAGTAGAAACGGTTTTGAATAAAAGTAGAAACGGTTTTGAATAAAAACATAAACGGATTATTAGAAGTTACCATTCAAATGTACTCAAATGTATTCCATCTTCTTCTTCTTATTCCTCCCTTCCTTCTATGATGAATGAAATAAAGCCTACATCGTATTAATACAATGTTCTTATTCTTCCCTTCCTTCCTAAATTGCTAACAACAAATTACGTGGATGGTCGAATCTGATAGAGAAGAAGAATCAGAAACTACCGGTTGCTTAATACAATCCATCATCAATTAATCATGATGAACAACAAAGACGAATATGTATTGATCACGAAAATGAAGAATGAAGACGGCGGTGAAATGTGAGTGAGAGAAAAAACAGAATTGCTTTGAAATAACGCATGAGATAAAAGGGGAATGAGCGAAAATTAAGGGGTCCAGATTTAAAAAAAAAACTGAAAAACCTAAATGAGAGGCGTGTGTGAGGTTTGGACTTGGTTAAGTTTGGTTCTTCAAATAGCTTGGTTGTGTATAATTATTCTTTAAGTTATATAATTAAAGCATTTTAATTTTTTTTTAATAAGTAGCAATATACATATTATTTCACTACGATAAATCCTGCGGTAGATTGCACGGCGGTCTTGTCGTGAAAGTCATTTTGGATTTGTTTAATGGTGGTTTAAAAAAAAACATCGCAATATAAATGAGTATGGCGGTTTTACCTTAAATCACTGCTAAAATGAAAATGCTGGCGGGATTTCCCATTGGTTTGCGTATCATCCGTCGCAAAAACCAACGGTGGCAATCGATTAGTGGTCGTTGGTGTCTTAATCGCCGCCAAATGCAATTTTTAAAAAATTAAATAGCATACCTTAATTTAGAAGTCATTTTTAATTAGTATCGTATATATACACACTTGTAACATGCATGTTTTTAACATTTAATTACTGAACAACATTTTCTTTTATTACTTTTTATTTTTTAACAAGACATATTTAGAGATTGAACCCACGAACTTATAAAAAAAAAAAAAATTGAACACACGAGTATCCGACGAATATTTCTATTTGAAATGTGTTAAACATATGTGAATACGAAAACTCAAGTGTTGCTTTATAGATATTTTGCATTTTTAGCTCAGTAAATATTGGGATACAATAAAAGAAAAAAAAACTCATCCCTCTACCAACCCATTTATGTATAAGTTCCAGAAATGGTATTGGTGTGTATGACAACAGCATGATCCATGATAGTAGTGGTGTGTGAAATACAATAACAATACTATGTGCTTCCAGAAATGGTGCCACCGATTTTTTTTTTTTTAAAAAGAAATTGCACCCAGCAATTTTCCTTTCAAAGTTTTTTTTTTTTAACAAAAAGGCACCAAATAATTTTCCTTTTAATTTTTTTAAAAATCAGAAATTGCACTCATCGATTTCTTTTATATTCATTTTAAATAAAAAATATAAAATTTCCCAGCAATTTTCCTTTTTGCATTCGTCCTATATTCTGGTAAAACTAAAAAAAACTATATTTTTTAATTTTCCAAAAAACTCCAAATACAAAAAAATCCCCATTTTCTGTTTTTTATGTATATTTTGAAAGAAATACCAATACTAATATCTGCGCACACAAAAAAGCCTGCTATTATATATAGTGCTGGGACTATGACCTCTATAATTTTTTGGATAAAAATCAAAAAAAAAAATGGGTGAAGTGAATACCAAAAATATATAGTTTGTGAAACGAGCGGTTTGTTGATTTTTTATTTTTTATTTTTAATGTTTTTCTCTTCAAGATTTTGTGAAACAAAGATAAAAATATTTAAAATAATAAATGATATTTTCTAGATTTTTTTACATCCCTGAAGAATAATAAAAATGCTAGAAATAAAATAAAATAAAGCAAATGAGCTTCATCCAAAAAATTGCCTTACATTATTATTATTATAGTTAGTAATAGTAAGTTTTCCTCACATCATATCTTAGCACAAAAAGAAAGCAGTGGTTCTCTTGTATTTGAGAATCCTTTTCAAATTGGTTATATTAACACAGAAGAAAACCAAATTAATGAAAGGTATTGACATGATTGAGAATCAATGGTGGCCATCTATCACCATGCAATCGATTTGGCCGGTGAAAAATTTAATATTGGACACTGCCTAGTGGTTGAGGTACAATTTTATTAAAATATGAAAATTTATGATATGGTACCTTTTTTATATAATAATAATATTGGTATTTTTAATTTAATCGATAGTTTAATATATGAAATAACAATTAAATTAGTTATATGTAATTTTCACTTGGTGATTAAATTAGTTTCTCAAATTTAAAATTATGAAATTAAGGTAAGTTTACTTAGTAAACTTTCTACTTTTCAAAAGTAGTTTATTAATAGTGACTTCAAAAAAATTAATGTTGTTGAATTAATTTTCATTTTAAAGAATGAGACATATAGCAATTTCACAACTTATCATCAGATATATGTATACAATTAGGAAACCAAAAAAAAAATATGTATACAATTAACTATTTGTTATTAAGACAATAAAAAAAGAATAACTAGTTATTAAGTCATTTTCTATGTATTGGAAAAGATATATCTAATAAAAATTAATTTATGTATATCATTCTACATACATGTACACATTATTAAGCAACACGGAAAATGTGAATATTAGCACATAAATTTATATTTTTTCGTGCTAATGTTTATATTTTTCCGTGTTGCTAAATGTTGCTAAATGGTGTGTACGTGTATGTATGGATGTGTACAATCGTACATGTAGTATTACCAATCTTGTAAATATATAGGGTTAAGTATGCTTTATACCCTCAACGTTTGCGGGAAGTTTCAATTTTACCCCTAATGTTTGATTTGATTCAATTTTGCCCCTAACGTTTTCGATTTTTTCAAAACTACCCCTACACGGTGACCATCTAAATTGTTAACGTCCGTTGCTGACCTGGCCAAGTGACTGTGTGTGTTGCCAGTGTTGTGTGTGATGTGGATTAGTGTATCTCATGTGGCAAAATTGAATGGGTAAAAACCCTAAAATACCTCTCCTCTTTTAATCCCCCTTTTGACCCCTTGTTACTCCCTTCTCCACTAAGCATTCGATCAAGTAAACAGAGTAAGAGTGAGAGAGCAGAGTGACGTACCTTCGCAGAACGTCTTCAGTGGCTTTCGTCGACGACCGTGTGGGTTAAACCACGCCGGCGAGGTGGTTCGATTTCATCGAAGAGGATACGGCGGCGTTGGTGGGTTTCGTTGGCGTGTTTTGAAGAGCGCAGAGTGGGTCTTCGACGGTGAAGGATCGTGCAAGCAAGGGAGGGCCTTTCATTCCCCATTCTATGCCGGACGGTCTCCACCATTTTGCATGCTAGGTGGTCTTTCCGTCGGTGTACTTCCCCCCTTTCTTCTTCCATCCGAGGAAGGAGGTATGCTCACATACATTCTCACTATTGTTTTTCATTTTTTTATATAATGTAATGTGTGATACAAGGGTTTTTGTTTGGTTCGATGGTTGTGTCATTGTTTGATTTTTGTTAGGGTTAGGAATATTGTGTTTATTGTTGAGTCTGGTTATGTTTATTTAGGGTTTTTAAAAAATGTGAAGAATTCTCTGTGAGTAACCATATGGTATTTGCTGGTTATGCATGGCAGGTTTGTGGGTTTGAGTGATGGATTATTTTAGTGTTAAGATTCATCATGGTGGGAAATTTTCTATGACTTATGGTGTTGTAACGGGGTATGTTGAGGGTGAAGAGGAAGTAGTTGACTGGTGTAACCTTGATAAATGGAAAATGATTGAGGTCTTTGTTATGTTGCGGTCAATTGGTTATACAAGAGAAAGTATCAGTGTCTTGTGGTACAAGGACGTTGAGGTAGGGTTCTCGGAAGGCCTACGTGAACTAAAAGGTGATCGGGGTGCAATGGACATGGCAAATATTGGAGTTGAAAAAGGGATTATTGATCTCTTCCTTTTGCACAAGACATCGGTTCCAAATGATGATTTTAACTATGGGAGAGGGTATATAGACGTTGGGGGGTGGGAGTAATGTTGAAGGGGTGGGTTTTGTGGATGTTGCTGTTAGGGCTTGTGATGCTAATGAGGCCCAAGAAAATGTTGGAGATAAAGCCCAACAAGAGGTTGAAGTTGAGGCCCAAAATGATGGGTAGGTTGATATTCCTGTTAATGTTCAAGTGAGGGCCCATAAAGTGTCTAAAATGAAAGGCAAAAAAGTGGTGAATGAAGATAGTGAGAGTGGTGGGGAAAGTGAGAGTGATGAGAATTCAGATTATGCTCCTGATGAGGATGATTATTCAGCCTATTCTGATCTTAATTTCAATGACAGCGATCATGAATATTGCGGAGATGATCCACTGTTTGATGTGGATGTTACACTTGAGGATATACAACAAGAAGTTAGGCAAAAACAGAATACAAAGCCAGCTAAGAGAAAAGAGAAACATGCTGCTGAAAGAATTAGTTTCGGACTAAGCAACGATGTGGGAGTTAATAGCGATGAATTGACTGAGTTAGATAGTGAAGAAGATGAGGCATGAGAGGGGGTGAAGCGAAAGAAGTTTTCGGTGCACAAAGAGTTAAAGGACATGAGTCTCTATAGATGGGAGGTTGGGACCTTGTTTGAGACAACAGAGGAATTTAAGGATGCAGTCACAACGTATGCTGTCCACAGTGGATAAAACATCAAGTTTCCGGTGGTTGATCGGTCTAGGTGAGGGCTAAGTGCGTCAAGGGTTGTTCTTGGTGGGCTTACGCAGTGAAGATGAAGAGTGAAGGCAGTTGGCAGCTTAGAAGTTGTTGTAATCACCACACATGTAGTGATGCTTTTGATCTTAGAGTGATGAAGTCAAAGGGGTTGGCCAATATTATCAAGAGAAAGGTTGAAGAGAACCCAAAGATCAAGTTAGGTACTATAACAAGTCAGACTCTTCAGAAGTGGAATGTGCAGATTTCTAAGGCGTAAGCATTTCGGGCCACGCAAATTGCATTGGAGGACATCAATGGTTCTTTCAAGGAGCAATACCGAAGACTGTATGATTATGGGCATTTGCTATTGAGAACAAATCCTGGATCATCTGTCAAAATTCAAGTGCAGTGGCCTCCTAGGGCAGATGCCGAATCATCAAGTGGTGCAACAACTGTGAGTTGCTGTTTCACAGAATCTATATTTGTCTAAAAGGTTGTAAAGATAGTTTCATGAGATGTAGACCAATGATTGGTTTAGACGGCTGTTTCCTAAAGACGCTGTATGGGGTCTGGTTGTTATGTGCAATCGGGTGGGATCCAAATGATCAAATGTTGCCTATTACGTACGCCGTGGTTGAGGCTGAAACAAGACTCTTGGACTTGGTTCCTTCAAAATTTCATTGACGACATGAGACTTGAGAAGATCATGACATGCACATTTATGACTGATCAACAAAAGGTACCAATTATTGTATTCATGTTGTTGCTTTGTGTTTGATTTTTCTGATGTTAGGCGCAAATTTATATTTTATTTGGTGTGCTGCTAATAGGCCCAAATAGTTTCCCAAATTTATTGTTGTAGTGCATTAGATTGTGAAGATATGACTTGCTGAAATTTGCTTATTTCTGGTGGTTGTTAGGGATATGCTTATTTCTGGATAGGAGATTTTGTGTTAGGCACTTATATGCCAACTTCAAAAAGAAATTCCCTGGTTTGAACTTGAAAAAGAAAATGTGGTGGGCTGCCAATGCTACTTATCTAACTGCATGGGAGAAGGAATTAAATGATATCAGGAACATCAACGAAGGTGTGTATATAGGGGTGTGCATGGATCGGATCCAATCTGCATATCCGCGATAAAAAATCCAATCCGATTCGAATATTTTTCTCTCTTGAAATTAGTTTTTTTTTATTTTTTTATTCTCAGCGGATGGATCCGCAATCCGATCCTATCCGATCCGCAAATGTGCGGATCGGATCGAATTCGGATCCAGAGGCTAAAAATGCGGATATCATATCCCATCAGATCCGATGAAAATTGTGCAGATCGAATCGAGATTTTGCTCAAATCTGATCCGATCCGATCCGCGCACACCCTTATGCGTATAGACGCCTAATAAAAATATGGCCTAAATATTGGTGTAGATCAAGGTTTAGTACTATTTCCAAATGTGATACGGTCGTCAATAACAAGTGTGAGAGTTTCAATGCCGCTATTGTCGATGCGAGGGACAAACCAATTATATCTATGTTGGAAGATATAAGGGTCTATATCATGAAGCGATGGGCAAAAAACATGGAACACATTGAGAGATATGCGGGTGATGTGCTGCCTAGGATCAAGCTGAAATTGAAAAAGCAAATTAACTTTTCCAGGTGGTGGTTCCCAATACCTGCTGGTATTGGTAAATTTGAGGTGATAAGGGGCAGAGATAAGTTTATTGTTGACCTAACAAAGCATGAGTGTTCCTTGTGCACATGCAATAAGTGCCATTAACCGTGAAAATGAAAATATTGACAAGTTTGTTGATGGCTGCTATAAGAAACAAGCTTATGTTGCTTGTTATGAGCCAATGATTTATCCCTGTAATGGTGCAATTATGTAGGAGAAAGCTGCTCAACCAGATATCCTGCCACCGCCACATAGAGTACCAATCGGAGGCCCACCAAGAAAAGGAAAAGAGGAGAGGGTGAAGATCCCCCGGGTCCCAACCTGTCCAGAGTTGGCCAAATACAAAAATGCTCATATTGTTTCAGAAATGGACATAACAAGAGAGGCTGCCCTAACAGAATTCCAAGTGTAAGTAATTCAAACATATTCACTAGTATTCATTATGCTTTAATAACTTGGTTAAGGGTTATTTAGTTACTTTATTTTGTGGTACACTCTATTTTAGGAGACTACTATTGCTGCACCACAACCAAACCAAAATACCAGTGGTGGAACCCAAGCAAGTGATGGAACCCAATCAAGTGCTATGCTCAAGCATCACAGTCCACCACAAGTACTACTAAAAAGACTAATGCAAGATGCACAAAGGCAACAACTAAAGGTGCCCCAAAGCTAACCAATAGGGAAAAGGTCACTGCTGCATCCAAAGGGCAGTCATCCACCCAGCCTAACCAGCCTCCTGCTTCTGGCACAATGTCTTAACTGTTTAGATGATTTTATGCTTATCTTTTTTGGTTGTAGATGTTGGCCTACTATTTTGAAAACTTTTCGGACCAACTAATGTGTATGTAATTGGGAAAAGAACTCACCAATGCCCACTTTTTTTGGTTGCTTAATAACTTAAACATGGCAGGGCAAACTTGGTGAACAATGCCATTGGCTTTTGATATAATATTCACTATCTTTTGTAGTTTGTTTTGTATTCTATTTTATTAACAATCAACGCAACATGATATGCATTATATGTATAGGTTATATCATAATCTAATTACACAAAATTGTCCCAAAAGTATGCTTGTAAATAGGGGTATTTTTGAAACTAGCATTAAACGTTGAGGGCATAAACTCCATAACGTTTTCAATTTAGGTAGATTTATAAAACTTGTTACACAGATGAGTTCACATTTCTCATACATAGCTATAACTAAGCAAACCCATATGCATCACATTTCTCATAGCTAACTGTAACTAAGCAAATCCATAATCCTTTCAAGGATACCCTACGCTCATGCTAATGCAATACCCTCATCTTCCCTCCATTACCCAACAAGGAATACACCATATAACAAAGAAAAAAAGCAAAAGTCTACCCAAATATGTCCACAGTTGCAGCTAACAATAACTGAATCTTGACATAAACTATTTTTGCCTTCAATATTGAAATCTTTAACTTCAATTTTGACACTTCATCCTCATGTGATTGAAGTTCAACATCTGCCCAAAAAAAGAAATCACAACCCTTTTCAAACTGCATCTCAACAGTGTAAAAACAAAAAAGTTATCTACCAGAAAAAGACAGAAACCTAAACTTAATACTTTTACTTACATCATAACGTACACAACCCCAAAACCTGGGCCCTGGATTTTCAGCCGTCTTCGACCTCCTCAGTACGGCAAACTGCCCACAGTTGCACAACACCATGGTGCCTCGCCCTTTGCTTCTATATATATGATGATGTTGAGCCATGGGATGCTTGAGAAGACGCCATCGAATATTCTATTCAAAATGTTGCATAATATTTTAGCATTCAAAGGGTGAGCATGAAGAAATTAGGGTTCATGAAGTGAGGAAGATGAAATTAAGGTTTAGAGGTAAAAGGCGATGTCTTTTATATGGGTATTCATCTCAATTTTATTTATTAAATACAAAATCTTTTTTTAATTTTGTTTTTAATTATTTTTAACAAAAATAATATCGTTACACTTAACACTTGCAACACACACAGTCATTTGGCCAGTTCAGCAACTGACATTAACAATTTAGACGGCGTCACCGTGTAGGGGTAGTTTTGAAAAAATCGAAAACATAGAACAAAATTGAATCAAATCAAACGTTAGGAGTAAAATTGAAACTTTCCACAAACGTTGAGGGCATAAAGCATACTTAACCCAAATATATATCTCTTTGATTTAAAGCTTACTTTGGTCAAGGGAAAAAAAAAAGGCTTACTTTTATATTTTGTTCGGATGTGCATATTAGTTTTGCCTAAAAAATTAAGAAAACATTTTTTAAAGCTTTTTAAAGTGAGTTTATAACTCAAGAATGGTGTGATTAGGTATCATTTAATTTCATCTCTCACTTAGCCCTTTCTTTCATTAAAAAATTAAAAAATTTAATTACACCCAACAACCTTATATTTATTTTTATTTTTCTTTTCGCTCTCCTTTCACTCGAAAAGTTCATTTTTTTAATTCAAAATTTTAAAATAAATTAAACATATCTATAAATATTTTATTTTAGTATAAAAAGACAATTATTCTAAATTATTCTAAATTCTAAACTCTACTCCTTAAATCATAATTCCTAAATTCTAAATTCTAAATCATAATTCCAAAATCCTAAATCGTACTCTAGATTTTAAATCCTTAAAATTATACTGCAAAGGTGATGGACGTTGAAAATAAAAATGATAGAAAGAAAATATATAGGACTCAATTTTAAGAAGAGAAAATATAGGAAAAACTATTTTCATAATTAAAGATTTTCTTATTACTTTTAGAATAGAAGTTAATTTTAATTATTATAATAATAAATTAAATTAAAAGATTGAATGATGGATATAGCCTAAAGGATAGTTAGCATTATTGCTTCAAAAAACACGTTTTAATGATAATACTTAGGTATATTATTAGAATCTATTTAACAAAAATCTAATAATTTGAAGTTATCTATAACGTATTTCACTGCATACAAGTCTTAATGTTAAAATTTGCGAATAATAATTTAGAAATTCGATTCAACCCCTTCTCGCTTTTATTAATTTTACCAACTGGACTCGTATCGAGGGAAGTTATCATAAGGTATTTACCAATGGTATAAAGTTAAATGCTTAATTAATTGCTAATTCGAGCTTTTACATAAGTAAATTATTGGAAATATAATAATTTATATTATATTGTCTATTTTTATTGGCTTAAATTTTAAATTGCTTTTTCTATTCTTCAGACCTCTTACTTCATACAACTACACACAATATAAATGTATAGAGATAGGTCTAGCCGTTGTATAAAATATTATTAAGAAATGTTAAGTGTACAAATATTTTTTTTAAACGAATAGTTTTACCCTAATAAAAATAATTGACATTAGTTAAAGAAAAAGTAAGAAATAAAAGAGGAGAAGACACATAAGAACAAAATGACTTATTAATTAAACTTAGTTATAAGAATAACTTGTACGCTTAGATTTTTTAACTATTTCTAAAAACATATTTAGTTTTGTGAACAAATTAAACGATTTAGTTAGACATACTTTTTTTTTTCTTCGAAATGTTAGTTTTATTCTCGACCCAGAGAGGGGAGTGAACAAAGTTTCGCCCTAAATTAACTCCCTTCGACATTGCCATCAAGAGCTAATAAGAAAGCATAATACAAGCTAATATTCAAAACAACACAGTCTATAATCAAAACAAAGCAATTATCTTACACCTAATGAGCAATAAGGTAATTAAAATCAGTAACTCACACCTATTAACTCAGTAGCTAGACATACTTATCAATATTTGTTGATATTAAATGTTTTTAAATTCGTACTACGTTATATATACTAAATATTTTGATTTTACCTTAAAATTATATCTGTTTATAAATTTTTTACAAATATTTTTAAAACACTTTTAAACAAATTTATATGAATAATCTCATATTTTGGGATCCACAGTGTGAAAAACTATTAAAGATATATAGAAAGATTATCTTGTATATTCATGAATATGGTATACCCGTGTTTTTAACCGTTAATTTTAATTTTATAAAATTATTAATTTTATAATTAAAATTAATCAAGACCAGCGGCTAAAAACACAGACATACCGTAATCCGGTATACCGGATAATTATCCAAAAAGGAAGATATTGTGTGATATAAATAATCGAGTCTTGCAAGTTGCAACTACTAATTTCATGCACATGTGCTTTTTCTTGGCATGTGACTTTAAATCAAGAATTAATGATGTACCTAATAATTTATGCAATGTGCCAGCTCAAGGTCCAGGTTAAAGTACTCTGAGTGTACTTGGTCCAAACTAAGGCATTTTAAGTTTTTTTGTTTTTCTTTTTGGTGACTAAGGCATTTTAAGTTGTATTTGCTATAATTCAAGATAGAATAAAATAAAACTATAAAAATAAGAAAACTTATAGATAATTAATATTTTTTAAACTAACAACTCAAACTTAAAAGGAAAATATTCAAAATGTTAAAAATAGAACATGTTATATCACATAATTAACAATTTCTAAAAATTAAATATAAATATTTTATTAAAATAGAATATTCAAACCTAAATAAATAAAACATCTAATTTAAATTATTTGTTGAATTTTTATTAATTACCTAGCACTACTATAAAAGTAAAAAGGACACATGCATCTAATTTTCTTGTTGTATATATGCCTAAAAAATGGCTGAAATTTTTGTGTATTGTTTCTAAAATGGTAATTGTTTAAAAAATAAGTATACGTGTTAATTTCAGGAATACAGATATAAGCTCCTTTTGGTTAAAAAAAGCAACATTTTTTGTCTTCTTTTGCAATTTACATATTGCAAAAAATCCACACATTTTTTTCTTTATGTTAATTATACCAACTAAATAAAGAACTATTTATAAATTAATTTCTGCTAAAAAATTTTATGAACTCCTTATATATCCTCTTAACGAATGTTTAATCTTCTACACAAAAACCTATCAAATAAGAAAAGAAATTAAACCAAACAATTAATCTATAAAGATTTAAAAAATCTACAACAAATAAAAATAATCAATCCTAAATTTATAATAATATATCATTGCAAGCAATTCTCAAATTTAAATAAATCCTATCTTGGAAATATACATCTTGCCTTCTTTTATCGACTAAAACTATTAGGAAAAATATTTATAATATGGCATCAGAACTTGTGATTTAAAAGTTTAGAATTCAATTCTGATTGAATTTCGAAATAAAAAATAAAAGCAAAAATGGTATTATATGAGTCATACTAGGGATATAAATTTATGATTTTGCATCCTACTATTAGTTTTAGGAGAACTGATTTCACGATCTCCTAAATATTAAAATGTAAATAAAAATATGAAAAAGTAGCACAACATATCAATAAAAATAACTAATGAATAAAAATGAAAAAATTATTCTTTGTAATTATATATATATATATATATATATATATATATATATATATATATATATATTCTAAAACTTTTTAAAAATCAATTTGAATATTTATTCTTAAATTTTATTATTTTCAAATAAACAACATTTTATAATATTTTAAAATCACTACAAAAAATTCGACAAATAGCAGCGGTTTTTATTTTGTGGTAAACCGTCGCTAAACGACACATATTGAAAACATGTTAGTTGTTTTATTAAACTGGTTACGAATCATTGGTTTGGACTCGGTACTGCGCTCCTCCGTAATGCACCTGCGTGCGGTGCTACTGCATTATACTAGGGACTCCCTTTTTTTAAATGAATTCTGAAAGTTACCTGGAAGGGATTCAAACCCAGAATAAAGGGGTCCAAGCTCCTTCGCTTTAGCATATCTTCCACCAAGCTAACCCAGCGTTCAATATACATAATATGCAAGTTGTGCATTATTTTGAATAGTGCAAATTTTAATTATTGATATCTTTCAATAAGAGGTCTAATTAAGTTGTGATTTATATTTTAATATTTATAAAAAATATTTTGTTAAATCAAAAAATTGATGTTGTCATCACTTTTTAATTAATTGGATCTGAGCGTGAAATATTATTTTTAACATGTAAATTTTTTTATTATAATTTTATATAATTATTTATGTTTCTTTAATATATTTAAAAAAAATATATTTTTGAAACAAATTTGATTTTGCCAAATTGCACAGAAAAATTCAAAACATATATATTTTGTAATTATTTTTTACCATAAAAATTATCTTAAAAGTGTTAAAAAATATATTGCTTTCAAATATATTGAAAGAATAAGTTATTAATATGTATAAATACATAGGTAAGCTTTCTTTTTTAAATTGTTAAAACCTTTGCTAAATTCTCACGAAATTTACGTTTCGTAGGGGTTGCAACATCAACCGTTACTAAATTTTCAAATTAGTTGAGAAATATATCTATTTAATAGCGGTTAGACATAAATTTCACAAAATAAAAAAACTTAACTGTACATTGTAAAAACGACTGCTAAAATCGTCATTAATTATCATTAAATTGTCACTATCTGTCGGGATTATTGTAGTGATGAATCTTGCCCCCATAACCTAACAGATTTCAATTAACATTAATGGATCTGGAAGAGGAGAAACTTTGATGATCACCTTTCGTTGATGATAATCGCTGAAGGTTTTCCAATTAAATTCAACTAATATAATGGATGTAGAATTTTTAAAATAAAAATATAACTAAGAACATAAAAACGTATTGAGAAGACATACTCGAATCTTCCATCATTTTAGGGTTTTTTTTTTTTCCAATCTGTATTTTCATTTTTAATGATCATATATTGAGACAATAGAGATTTAACATTGGAAGGAGCATACGGCGTTCTACCCTATGAACATATTCAATTTGTTTTATGTATACTAAAAAAATATATAAAATCAGCGTTTGACCAGTGGCAATGCAAATCTTAGACACTAATATTTGGGTGGCATTTTAATTAAGGAAGAGAAAATCGAGATTTTACGTGGAATCGAAAAATAAATTAAAATGTAAAATTATGAAATCACTGAAAGATTTAAATCGTAAAATCGTATGACTTAGTGTAAATTATGTAAAATCGATTAACTCATTAAAAATCGTAATATCAGAAGATTTTAAGAGTTTAATCGAAATTCTAGCTACCTTGATTTTAATAATATATAGATGTAGGTTTTTCGTTAACGAGGGTTCTTAAATAATTTTTCTAATAGTATATATATATAAAGTTAAAATACGCAAAATGGTATACACAACTTTATATGGTATGAGCTAGCTAGGTATCAAAATTCCCGCAGGGTGTTTCCCAATTAGATGAAATATATTAATTAATTAATAATTAATTAATTAATCTTGATAGTAGCTTAGGATGCCTCTATTATGGGTATAATAAAAAATCTTAGCAACCCAAATAACACTCTGAAATGACATATTATTAATCCATACACCAACATCAAGAAAGATAACAGGGTGGCGGTATTATTTATGACCTTTAATTATATATATGGTCACCATCTAGATCCTAACCCTAGAAAAATTATAAAACACAATTATTTAGGTTAGTTGTGCTGCTGGCTCAGATTTTTGTGTGACAAGCACACGTGAATTACGATCTTGTTAAGCATGAATTAATTAATTGGAATTAATTAAAGATAAATTAAAAATTGATCAACATGAATGATACCTCTTAACATCTTGGTTGCTTAGGTACATGAACTACCAGTTTTATAATTAAGGTTCGTAGTTCTGTGCCGCCCTATAATATTGTGATTTGGTTGGAAAAATGCACCTCAAAGCTTGATGAAGTAGTAGGACAAAATTAAAGATAACAATAAAATAAAGGGCATTAATTGGGGAACTATAAAGTTTGTCTTTGAATGTTAAGGTTTTGGGGGACGTTTATAGAATGGTGAGATTTTTATAATAATGTCTGTAAACCGAAAAAACTGGTTAATCAATTGCTTAGAGAAATCATATGCTTGCTTTGCAGAGAAATACTGACAACTACTCTTTTTAATCATTATTATTATTAGAAAGTATTCTTATTTGTTACTACCGAAACTTTTTTTTATTAACAATTTATTAATAATTTTATTTATTATTATCATCGAACTAATATTATTATATATATGTATTTTCAATAATTTATTTTTTTGTTATTTCTTATAATTTATTTTTTATTATTTTAAATAATTTAACTTCTATTATTTTAAATTATTAGTCTTCTATTATTTTGGATGACCAAATTTTATATTATTTTCATATATTATGTTTATTTCACTGATAGTCTGATACACTATTATTATTATTATTATTAGATAATAGATGATAAGGCATGCTGCTTCTTTACTTCCTCGCTTATAATAATAAGACCATTCATAATATTGTTATTTGATGAGCCCATTTCTAGTTTGGCACTTCGTTGTTATTTTTTTTTTTTAAAGTTAAAATAGATAGCTTCATGGTTAAAATAATCATTTATTTAAAATTAAGTCTGAATGAATTTAGTTTTTTAAAGATTAAATGTCTCAAATTAATCTTTAAAATATATTTTGTATATGATAGGAAAGAACGAAAAAAAAAAATTATATTATTTGTTTATTTTTAGAAAAAAATAAAATAAAATATCATAGAGAATTTTTATTTAAATAAGATTATATATCAAACTCTAAAAAAGACTATTTATTATGTTAATTGTGAATTAATAGGTTAAAAATGGTAAATTAGGATACTGTAATATTAACCTAATTATTTTATAACTTATTATTTAATTACTGGAGGATTAATTTGATTGGATATTATATTTTTTATGTATCAATTTAAAATATTTGATATTTTGAGGATCAAATTCACCAGTACGAAATCTTTAAGAGATTATTTTGGCTATAAACTCTTGTAATTTTATTGATGTATGTCTTCACTATTACTTTTGATTTTCTAGGCATGGTTTGGCTCCAGATCAGAGTCATGTTTCAAACTTTCAATTATCATTTTTAAAGGAGGAAAAATAATTAAAGAGTTGTGTCCTTCAACCAAGTTTTGGTATCCCAACTTTTGGAATGGATAGATTTTTTTTTATATTTTTGTTTGTGGAGTAAAATCTTTTATCTATTATTGTCTTTGTCTCTCCTTCCAAATATAGTAGTTTAATCGAGATTTTACATAAAAAATAAAACAAAAAATCTTAACATAATTAGAATGGCAAAATCATGGATTGGATAAGTATTTTTAAAGAGGAGAAATAATCTTATAACCGTGTAAGTGATTTTTTTACTTATCTATCTATTATGTAATATTAAAATCGGGTTTATGCATTTAATGATGGAACGCTGACATGGCGCGCTTCTGAGAGTGTTTCTTGATATATTTTTCTTAAGTCATTAAATAAAAGCAATTAATATCACTCATTAATATTAAATCTTCTACTATTTATTCTAGCTAATAAAGTTATAATTTATTTAAACCATTAATGATTTCTTAATATTTAATAAGCATTTCATTATTCCTTTCTTTTTTTCTATCTCCTCGACCTGATAATTTTTTTTTTTACAAAATTTTTCTTCTTTAATTGATATACAATTTGCATCATATGGTTTGGCTAAGACTTTTTATTTTTTTTAATGACCACATATTAGATGAATTTTTTATTTTAAATATAGTAAGAAAATACAAAATAAAGCACTTTGAATTTTAACTCAATGACCAAACAAATTTTTTTTTATACCCTAAAAAAAGGTTC
>JASCZI010121936.1:5466-17584 GCA_036250425.1 Stylosanthes scabra | reverse complement strand
GGGTAGGAAAAGAGCTATTTTGGGGAAATTAGATATTAGCTTGTGGAGAATAAAGAATGTCGGAAAAAAGAAAAGAAAATGATCTAGTGATTATAATAGCATGTAATTACAATAGCTTTGTGGTCCTTTTTTCCCTGTTAGGCATGTGGGACTACGGCAGTGGCGTTGTAGTAGAGAGCCATCGGAATGGGTGGAATTGGGAATCTATAACGGAGAATGGCAAGAGAAATTTGATCCAGTGATAGTTCCCCTGAACATCAGCCGATTAAACGAACGTCGCAGCATTCTCCGAGGAAATGCCATGGCTGAGATATGACTACCTTTTTCTGACAGCCAATGGCCATATATGGAATTATTTTCTTTTCGTTTGTAGTGAAAGATGTACATCAGAGGATGCTATGAGACATCCAAATATGTTGTACTAAGTGTGGTGTTGTAAACCGTTAGTTAGCGAGAGGCATCCGAATATGTTGTACTAAGTGTGGTTTTATAAATAACATATTGTTGTTAATTAATTAGTTGGTATATTACTATGATATGTGATGTTGTGAAGTGGATTAATATCTAGCTATATATATACAATGTAATGTGATAAATATTCTTAATGAAGTTTATTTTATGTGAACTTAATTATTGTATTGTTCGTGTACTACCCCAAGTAAATTAATATTACTATTTAATTAATTAAGGTATATTACTAATTAGTTGGTATATTTCATGGAGTATGGCGGGGGCTCCGGATCAGGATCCGGGTCGCAACCCGGCAACCGGGGGGGGGGGGTGTTGGACCGTCGCATCGTTACGGCCCGACGAGTGACATGTACGAGTTGTTTTCGGGTGGGGAGTAGACGATGGATCAGATCGCACACGGGTATGCGGCGTCCCGCGTCACCGATGATGCGGTTTACAGGCCGAGCCCCCCTCTGCAGCCTCACCCTGACCATTTCCAGCCGTGTCAGGGGTTTCAGTACTACCAGCCCTCGCAGCAGTCGTTCCATGACACTTCACCGCAGCAGCAGTATCAGCTGCCCTCGCCCCATTGCCAGACGTACTACCAGCCATCACCGCAGCCGTCGTATCCGTCGCCTTCATGGGCTCAGCCACATTACCAGTCCACCGTCAGCTATCACACATCGTCCCCGCAGCCCCAGGTTGTCCACCCACGGGCACAGCGGCCACAGAGGGATCACCATCTGCCCCCTGCGGCACATCATCACATCTCCACAATCGCCCGGCGCACGAGGGCGACCGGGACTAGGTAGTTGGTCATGTTTGAGTTAGTTTTTTCCTTTATGTATCATGTATCTTTTAAACTCTATGAACGTTCAGTTAAGATGTAATCAGTTGTTTTTCAGCTTTTATGTATTTGTGGTTCTAAGGTGGTCTAGAGATTTCATTATGTATTGCTCTTTTGGTTGTATTTGTTAGACTGTTGTTTAACTTTGGTTTTGTATTTTTACCCAATACATGGCCACGTTTAATTATTGCTCTTTAATGACAAATGATAACATCATTAAACACAAACGCTTCTTCATTATACGAACGATAACAACTGAACTTTTAAAAAAGAATTACAAAACACATCATGACGACACAACTAATTTGGCACGCTAAACCCTATCGTGCCCGCCGCACTGCAAGGTCACTGGTCTCCGTGGGGTGCATTAGGACACCCACGTATTACCAAAGGCTGAGGTTGATCCATAGCACAAAGGTTGGGAGAGAGAGAGCAAGGGAGAGGATATGAATTAGTGTGGAGTGTGTGGAATGAGGAATGGAGGTGTCCAGCCCTGCTTATATAAGATTTTTGCTGAACCAGTGCCGTGAGCTCATGCCAAGGCACCCAAAAAACACCAGTGCCACACCCTGACCATGAGGCACCCAAAAAACACCACTGCCGCCCCAACCCCTGCGGCACTGGGCCTGGCCCATTTCACCCCTGTCCCCTGCGGCACTGGCCCAACTAAAAAGGTGTCAGTCTCGTGCCCTCTCCTTGCGGCACTCGTGCTGCTATATCCCTCACCCAACCCCCACGGCACTACTAATACGACCTAAAAACGTAAATTTACATAGTTTTATTTGTTTGTGTAATTTCTACATTTATTTTATTTATATAAAAAAAATTCGATAGATATATTTCCCAGCACTTTTAAACATTTATGAGTAGGAATTATAGTTCATTCTTTACTACCTAATTATTTAAATAGGTTTATTATTCTGTTAATCCATATAGTTTCACCAAATTTATAATTAGGTTCTTGTATTTTTTTAAGTTTTGCTTTCAATTAGGTTTTTATATCATTTTTAATTTTGTAATTAGATCCCTTTCCTGATAAAACCCTAGTATCAACGAAATATTTTATCTCTAAACTGAAAATACCACAATAATTAATGGTTAAATCCCTAAATATGACTCATTCTTCTTTTTAGAATTACAAAATAGTACTTCATTTTCTTTCTCACACTTTGAGCTTTCTTCTATGTGGTTTGGATTTATATAAGTTGAGAATATTTTAGAAAAATATAGATAAAAAGGTGAAGGTAATGTATATTCAAACGAATATAAACCTTACATACAGTGCAAGTTATGAGAATAATAGAAAATTCACACTTTATAAAAAAAAATTAACGTTTACTGTTAATAGTGACTTAGTTACAAATTTAAAAATGACATAAAGATTTAATTGAATAGAAAAAGAAATATAGAAGAGCTCAGATCCGCGAAGAATTAGTCCTTAATCTATTGGGTTGGGGGATACCTTAGAAAAAAAATATAGAAATTTAATTACAAATTTGCTGAATTGATAACATAATTTAACATATTTAAATATATCCGTTTTTAATTTATATTATTATTCACGTGATAAATCTATTAAAAAGTAAGTGGTTATAAAAAGTTGACTCTGATTATTCATTTCCCTTGTTTTGATTCTCGATTTTGGGAGCTTAAGAAATCACAATAATCGAAATAAAAGTTATAAATTATGTATGCAAATATAAAATATAAACGATGGTAATCTTATACATACACCTATTTTATACAATTAAATTCCATCAAGTATTCTCAACTTATTCTCACCCAAAAAAATGTAAAAACACGCTCCTCCTCCTCCTCCTCTTCCGTTATGTAGTTGTTGTTGTTATTGATGATGGTGATGTTCTTCTTCATCTTCTTTTTCTTCTTGAAACGAACCGGGTTCTTTAAAAAATAAAATCGAATTTTAATTTGTTGAACAAAAGAAACAGATTTCTTTTCTTCTTTCTTTTTCTTTTTCGTCTTTTTCAATGAATTGCATTTCATTAGAAAAACGAACTAGATTTTTTTAAAAAATATAACTGGATTTTGTTGAATAAAAGAAACTAAAATCTTCTTCTTCTTCCATAAGTTGCATTTTATTAGAAAAATGAACAAGATTTCTTTTAAAAACAAAACTGCATTTTGTTGAACAAAAGAAATATATTTCTTCTCTTCTTCTTCATCATCTTCTTCAATGAATTGCATTTCATTATAAAAACGAACCAGATTTCTTTTAAAAACAGAATTGGATTTTGTTGAACAAAAGAAATGATTTTTTTCTCTTATTCCTCTTCATCATCATCTTCAATGAATTGCATTTCATTAAAAAAAAGGAAATGGATTTATTTCAAAAACTTAACCGAATTTTGTAGAACAAAAAAAACAGAATTATTCTCTTCTTCTTCTCTAATGAATTGTATTTCATTACAAAAAGTGAAATGGATTTCTTTTAACATCAGAACCCAATTTTGTCAAATAAAAGAAATAGATTTCTTCTTTATCATCATCATCTTCTTCTTCTTCTTTATCTTCTTCTCCTCCTTCTCAGTCGCATTCCTTCTCCTTCCCTCCTACTTCATTGTGTTATTTTTCTTTTTCCTCATTTGTTATCTTTTTTCCTTCCTCTTCTTCTCCACCGTCAATGCCATCATCGTCGTCACCGTCATGGTTGTCGTCTCCTCCTCATCCTCCTTGTCGCCGCCACTGTCATCGTGGTCATGATCATTGTCGTTGTCTTTTTCTTCTTAACGTGCTAAGAGAAACAAAAAAATACAATAATAAAAGTAGAAAAGAATAGCGCGTGAATATGTGAAACTTAATTCAACTTGGTAATAAGTCTATGATTTTTTAAATATAAAATATCAATTTAAGTGTAAAACAATAAAAGAGGAGGCGTATAGAACCTAATCTTTTATTACATAAGTAGGATAAATCTTAAATTGCATTTAAGGCAATTGGAATATTGGATGGCTTCTTTTGTTGAATATTTTAAAAACCCAATAAATTTAGTATTTTAGTCCTACACATTTAGCCAAGATGTTAAATTAGTTCTAAGGTATCTTCATATTTTAATTCCAACAAATTTGATATGGAATGAACATTGTCTAGTCATTAAAATTGAGATGAATCATTAATAAAGAAAGTGGCATTAACATTAATTTTCCAACATCATTTCTATTGAAAAAAAGTTAAATAGAAAAAATTATGAAATTAAGGTATATATATATTTTTTTCAAAAGCAAACATTCACCAAAACCAAGCGAGATGAGAGGATCAAGAAGATCAGAATGGTCAGGGACCAACATCCAAATACAAAACAAGAATAAAAGGAAAAAAAAACAAAATAAATAACAAGATTAAATTACTTCTAACTATGATACAGCAACCTCTTCTATCAAGAGATCTTTCTTTTAACCCCGTTAGCCATTGTTGTTGTGCAGCCAGAATCCTCCCTAATGCATTCTCAAGAGACGGTTTTGTGTTCTTAAAAATCTTCTCATTGCACACACACCAAATCACTCATATAACAGCAAAAACACATATACACCAGTTCTAAAACAGTCTCTTCTTCATATTCTCAGACATCCATGATTGTAATATTAATTTCATATTTTTTTAATTATTATTTTATTTTTTTCGATAATGTTAATTTTTTCTTTGGTTATCTGTTTATCTCAAATTTAATGGGGGACCTCATTAATCTTATTTTAAACTTTTTGAGACTAATATAATACGATTAAAACGTTAAAGAACTAATTTATGATTTGAATCAAACCTTAAAAACCAAATGTTAGGATCAAAACTAATTTTTGCTTTTGAAAAATATAACCGGTTTATTTTGGATTTGGTAAATTAAAAAATCATCTACTTATGTTTACAACTTATAAAGCCTAAGGTTTTTTGTTTAAAGCATTTAAGACAGAATATTTTAAAATTGATTTATATTTATCAAAATAAAAAATTAATATAACCTCACACATCCATGAATATCCAACTTTACATTTATATTTTAAATAAAATTAATTTACGTATACCACTGTACACCTCCATACACACTATTTATAACACAAAAAATACAAACATTAGCACAGGAAAATAAAATTTCTGTGATGATATTTATATTTTTTCGTGTTAAAAATGATGTGTACGAAGGTGTACCATAGTACATGTAGCATTACCGTTGTAAAAATTATTTTACCAAACATAATTTTCAAAATCTTTTTAATTTATAGATAAGAGCACATTTTACATATGGTTAAAATGTTAATTTCATTTTTTCGTCCATGCATTCATTAGCGTTTGCATAGTCATGAATACAAATGATAATTTATTGTAATTTATTCACATCAATTCTAGCTATAATTTTTCATCATACAGTTCTATCGATCGAAAAATAAAGAGCTTCATAATTTACATAAAAGTAATTCTACGTATATACATATCTTACCCAACGAATTTCAACCAAGCATTTCTATCACATTCTCACCAAAAGAGCATGAAAACACGTGAGGTCCATCTTCACGTTCATGCAGCTGCTTCTTCTCCTTCTCCTCCTTCACCATGCAAACTCTCCATGAGTTTTGAACTCTAGTGGTCACCAGTTGGTCATCATCTTTCTTTAGAACCATAACTCCGGACTTCTTTGGCACTACTTGCACCGGGCTTACCCATTCACTGTCCGAAATGAGGTATATGATGCTAGCTTCCAACAATGATTTCCTTCTTTACCACTTCCAGGATGGTTGGATTCAGCCTCCGCTAGGACTGTCTTACTGGTCTTGCATCATTTTCCAAGTAAATCCGATGTGTGCAAGTCCGTGGCCCTTGATGTTCGCAAGATTTCACCCAATAACTCCCTTGTATTTTCTCAAGACTTCAAGAAGCTTCTTCTCCTCTTCGGCAAAGAGCTCCCCTGAAATGATTACTGGGCACTTGTAGTTGCCCTCTAGGTAAGCTTACTTAAGATGGGGTGGGAGAGGTTTCAAATCTGACTTAGTTTCTTTTTCCCGACTCCTTGTTTTCTACTCCAATTGTTGTTGGCACAATACCACTCTCGAAGTCTCAGGCAGTGTCATCTTCTCCATCTATCCTTGGTATTGAACCCTCCTGATTAACTTCGGCAACCAGTTCATCGATCACATCGCATTGAAGAAAGGTGTGGTCAACAATGAGTGTTATCACCTTCTTCTTCACATTAAACTTGATTACCTTTGGGCCCACAGCAAATGAGAATGTACCTGAGAAGGCATCAAGTTGGAATTTGGCGGTCCTAAGGAACGGCCTTCCTAATAACACTGAAGTCTACTTTCCCATTCCTTCATTAGGCATGTCTAGAACATAGAAGTCCATTGGGAAAACTAACTCTTCTATTTGCAATAACACATCCTCGGCTTTCCCTACTACAGATGTGATGCTCTTGTCAGCTAAAACAAACCTTGCAGTTGATTCTTTGAGTGGATTCAAGTGAAGCTTCTTATATATCGACAATGGCATAATATTACCACAAGCCCCTAAATCGCACATGCAGTTAGATAGTAGAATATCTCCTACCAAGAAGTTGACCAAGTATGGACCAGGGTCGCCATATGCTTTTGGTAGATCAAAAGGCAAGGTCGGATGATCACGCACAGATGATATTGATTCGTCTACCTTGGTGGTGTCTAGCTCCCTATTTTTGTTTTTATGAGTGCATATCTCCTTAAGGAACTTAGCATATTTGGGCACTTTTTGTATCAATTCAAAGAGAGGAAGAGTCACTTCCACCTTTTTGAGTAGCTCTATGATGCGCGGATCTACTGTCTTAACCTTCCGTGTTTTCTTGGCAACCGGTGGAAGGAAGTGAGTTAAAGTTAGGGTCTACCACTCTTTCATCTTTACCAGAAGCTACTTCTTGTTCTTTGGTAAGGAACTCTTCCTTGCGCTCAACATTCCTCTGCATATCTGTTCCTTCAGGAGTGATGGGAGTATAATTTGAACTTTCACCGGTAGGTCTTTTTAGCCGAGTTCCTGAGCACAATGTGATAGCGCTCACGCCCTCTTCCTGACATGGTGATGCAGGAGGTGTAAGTCGACTAATGACAGAGCTTGCCAGATTTGCTACTGTCAGCAGTTGAACTTCTGTCCTCTTTTGGGCTTCCATCATTTCAGCTCTTTCTTGTACCAAAGTTTCGAACATTGCTTCAAACTGAGCCTGACATTGAAACTCGACATTGTCAATCTGACATGCTGACAAAGAATTCTCATAGCTTAAGTATCTGTCGCTACTTCCATCAGAATGATATCCAACTTGGCAAGGTTCCCACCCTTGTCCATTCATGAACATAGGATTGCTGTCCATTCAAAATGATAAATGTACCTACGATTCAGATCAAATGATGGTGCAACATAGATTAGGACTAGTTTAAAAGGGAACGAATTATTAACTATTATACTACTTATATTTACTAAATTAATCAAATCTAATAATCCTAAAAATCTAGAAAACTATCATATTTACACTATGAACATATTCACAAACAACCAAAAACAAGCGCACATGTTTCAATACCCCGGCAACGGCGCCATTTGATGGAAACCTCGCAGTCGCTCTCGCGACCGGTTCAGAATTCCTTAAATTAAAAGTAGAATTTCGTTGTAGAGGAATCCGAACCAGCTATGAGAATGTCAACGAGGTCATCAACAAGAAAGGTGTCACAGAGTTTGCAAGCAGTTTAAAATATTGAGTATTGAACTCAGGCCATTCTCCCTAGAAATTGAAATATTGTAGCTCATAATTGGTTGTGAAAATGGGAGTTGCAATGGTTGAGAGTTAAGAGCAAAAATGAGAAAGAGATAGATAGAACTGATGATAATAAAGGGTGTCTGGTATTGAGTTGAAGTATAATGTGTCCCTATGATCACCACTAATCCCAATTATGAATGGTTGTCACGTAAGACACAAAGCCCATTCTGTCTAATGGTCGAATGGGTGGAGTTAACCCCGTTCCAAAGTTCCTAGGCTACTTGACTAATGCGAAGGACCAAGGTCTTTGGAACGCGAATAACCCATCACGTTCACCTCATTAAGGTTCACTCATCACTAACAAAAGCCTAGCGTTAACGGAACAGTTTTAACCCCGGCCTTAACCCATTCTTATCCTTAGGGATTAGTGGCTAAGATCATCCACATTTCAACCCATGATCAAGGCACAAGAACACTACTCCATATCTATAAGAAACAAAATATCAAACACTTGGTGGGAATAGTAAAGAGACATGGTAAATAACAATGGAAATCAATAAATCAAGATGAACAATGAAGTAAATAATCAAGAGAATCAACAATTATCACTAATCTACCAAGAAAATAACAATGTATCATAACAAGAAATAAATTCAAGCAAGATCAAAGTAAGAACACAAGAATAAGATAACTAGAATTGAAATAGAGATGGACAAATGATAGAAACAAGTATAGATTGCATTAATTAAAGAAGAGAGTCCACAAACAAACATTCAAAACAACTAATTAAAGAAAGAGTTTGGCTGGTGATGGCTGAAAATGGAAAAAGAAAATGAAGAACCTAAGAGAGAAAATGAGAGGTATGAAGAACACTCCCAAAAACTCTCTAAACTATCTAAAAACTACAATTGATCCTAATTGTGAGAGTGTGCCTTGTGCTTTAGCTGTTACCCCCATATAGGTCTAATTGGGCTTCAAAGAGGCTTGGCCTTGGCCTGGAAATGTGAAATTCCAATTCTGGCCTTCATTTAATGAGTTGCAGCAGCGTAAAGTTGCATATGCAACATTGGAGAGTTGCACGTACGCAACTCTGTTTAACAGAATCATCGTCGAAGGCTTTAGGGAAGGTTGCGTACGTGACTTATGAAAGTTGCATACACAACTATTGTCTGACAGAATCAAAAGCATTCTGTTTCTCGAATGTTGCGTGCGCAACTTGCAGAATCCAGAATCCTCCCTTTTTGCTCCTATTCATAAATCTTTTGCTTTCAATACCTTCCTTAGCCTTTCCAATGCATTTCTCAATCCCTAAAACCTTGAAATACATTAGCAAACATATCAAGGCACCAGATGAGATGAAACAGTATGAATTCTACTCAATTCAAGGCTAATTTAGCATGTATTTCCAAATTAGAACAAATATAGCAAAGGTTCACAAACATGGTTATTCACAAGCAATTATGCAGATTTAGATCGATAAACCCATTAAATATAACACATGTTTTATCATGAAATATGGGTTCATCAAACTATCCCACTTAGAAATCAGCATGTCCTCATGCTCAAGTGAATAGAACCAAGAGGTGAATGAAATTTCTTAATCTTTCAAAACAGATTCGAAAATCATAGCGGGGAGAACTGCACAAGGATCAATCTTATATGGATGACATCGCATTCAAAGAGAGATTAGATAATCATGCGCAAGAGTATGGGCAAGAGTATTACAACAAATACTGCCCCCAGAAATAATTAAGTTCAAAAGGATTAAACTTGTGTTACACCACAAGGAATGTTCTTAATCATAGAAGTGAGCTTAAGAACCATTACCATATGTGTATACACTTTATTCATTCAAGTGTCTAGGGTTGAAAACTCTCAATTCCTTTCTAATCTTGCTTTTCACAAATTAATTTTCATCTAACCAATCAACATCAAATGTATACATGTGTGCAACATCAAGAGGGTTTTTCATGGTTGTAAAGGGGCCAAGGTGAAAGTAGGAATTCATATTTGGCTAATTTGATTAACAAAAGATGCACCTAGCTCTCTATTTTCTTCACTCTAACTCACAACCATTAAGACTCACAACCAATTTAAAGATACATGTTATTCATTCTTCCTACAATGAATGAGTATGACACATGCACTTGCTTATTCGGTAGCTTTTGTTTTGCTACTTTAAAGTGACATAAGACTTTTCTTTTTCAAACATATTTTCTTGTCACTTTCTCTTTTCTTGATAGCTTGTGCAAGTGTATATGCTTATGATATATATATTTTTATGCATACATGTACTTCCCAAATGCCTTAAGATTTTTCTTCTTTTCAATTCGATATCCCTTTTTCACCCACTCATAATGTACTATTTTCCCTAATTCTCTTTCTTTTCTTCTCTCATAAAAAAATGCCTAACCACTAAATCCAAGATTAATCAAAAATCAAGTAAGGACAATCATAGTTTTGCACTTTCAAGGCTTGAAATGTGCTAAATTTGAATAAAGAAGTATTAAGGCTCAAAGTTGGTGTCAAGGGTGATTTTCAAGGTTTAGGCCATTTGGTAAGTGAGTTTTTTGAAAACAAAGGACTCAATCATATGCATGCACTCAATATAAACAATGATGGACATATATAATCAATTAATTCATGAATTACAATCATAGAAAAAGAAGTAACACACAAGAAGAAAATGGTGGTTCTCTTAAGATGTGGAACTAGCTCTCTAAGGCTCAAATTTGTGTGTTCTTTCACTCTATTTTATGATTAAAGATTTTTGAAATCGGATGGTGTAAAGATTAAGTTTCAAAATGATTTTTAAAGAAATTTTTGAGGGGTCCCAGAAAAAAGGCACACAATTAAAAATTCTGTTTGAAGTGCAGTCATCATCCATAAGAAAAAAAACCGATTGAATGTCATAATCAAAATATAAATACTCAGTGTTTGTTTTACCCAAAACATCCAATCTCAGAAAAGTTTTATCTACCATCTACTATGAAACTAGTGACTAAATGTTAACTATGACAAGATGCAATTAAAAAGGATGCGAGTAATAAAATAATTTTATATAGACATTCATGTATTACCACATTAATAAAAATAACTAATTTTTATCCATATTTTTTTAACAGTCATCTAAATATATAAATTCAATTGGATGATAGTTTTAACATCATCAATACGTCAAAAATAAACTCATAAAGATAATAAAAAATTATCTAAGAGCATGACAAGAATTAATATTCTAAAGAGAATTGTATTTTAAAATAGAAGTTAGAATAAATCTAATTAAAATTTTATTTAACATATATATATTAAATTTTATAAGATAAAATCCATAATATATTTGATAATATAAGGCTTTTTTATTTTTAACCGAATATAAGTATTTAGCTCCCACCAAAATTTTAGGTTTCCCACTTAAATATTTTAAAGAAATTGAAGAGGGAAATATAAAACCAAATTTCCAAACCCTCACATCGCGCTCTAAACCCCCACTATTCTGTTTCTCTTGCTTGAAATCCTTTTCTTTCTCTCTTCCAACGGCGACTACGACGTGCAACAGGAACAGTGGTGATGGCGAATACGATGTGCATCACGAACGGTGGGCGACGACGGGTGACTTTCTCTATTGACTGCAACGGCGATTTTCACTCACTAAGGACGCATTCTCTGAGTTTTCAATCGGGTTGCTTCTCTATCGGGTTAGTGCTCTATGGACTGCAACGACGTTGCTTCTCTATTTTTTTCGACATTCTATTTACTGATAGATTGCTTTTTTCGATTAGGTTTTCCAGATTCTATGTGGTTTGATCTTGGATTAAGTTGTTACAATTTGCGATTAGTTTTCATCAATAATCGAGGTATTGTTTTCATCTGAATCTTTTAAGTTCTTGCTAAAACTATATAGGTTGGTCGATTCTAAATCCCCACAGCCGAATAGGAATCCTATTTTTTCTCTCGTCCAACGCTTGGGTGCACTCCGAACGGCGGCTCTCACGGCTTCAGCGAGTACGAGGTGCATCTTGCGCACAGCGAATCGTGCCTTTTCTTTCTCTAGTATGTTGCTCTGTTCTATCAATTTTCTCAATGTTTTTGTTTTCTCG
>JASCZI010121933.1:0-20215 GCA_036250425.1 Stylosanthes scabra | reverse complement strand
TATATATATATATATATATATATATATATATATATATATATATATATATATATAAAGTAAGGTGTATAAGGGTGAATGTTTAGGCTTAATTAATTCCACAAGTGATGATCATATGAACAAAAATAGTTTATTATTCTAAGATATTTTATATATTTAGGAGAGGAATGAAAATTTAGCATAATTTTTTAAAGTATGACAGAAAGGATTTTTTATATTGAAATAATTTTTATTTGATATAAAAATAAGTAATTTTGTAGAATTTTATTAGCTAAAATATCAGATATCTAGAATTATATATATTACTTAATCTTTTTGTTAATTTGTGTTTTGGGAATTGGAAGTTATAAGAGGATCTGAGGTGAGTCATTATATCTCTAAGTTAATTATGGTATTACTATGCATGGTGGCTGACTGGCTGGTGCTCCTGACTCATAATCCATATTATTGGACCTGATAATATTTTAATATTATATATCACATAATATCATATATTCTTTTGTGTGTTTTTTTATCTATATAATGAATATAATATCCAATTAGATTTATCAGTATGAAAATATATTCTTTTGGGACATAAAAATAAAATATATAGCTTTCTTTTAACAGCTAGAGGAAAATAATTTCATAATCCTCCTTGCAAGTGTATGTAGTAACATTTCTATTAGATATACAGTAGAGTATGACTTGACTTCACTTCACACAAAACTAAAATTAAAATTGAAAAGTAAATAAATATATTCCATATATGTATGTAAACTCATTCATAAGTCTTTGACCAAGAAAAAACTCATTCATAAGTCATTTCCAGGTAGCTATCTGCTAGCTGGAGACACATCAGATTGTCAGCATTTTCTTTGGTACACATTTCATTCTTGCCACACAGGTTCATATTTATTGTGAATTATTTGCTCCTCTTTCAATTTAAATTATCAGATCAAATTTTCAACTTGATTTATATTATGATGCTATTGCATCATAACATTGAGCTTTATTTAAGAGTTTGTTATTGATCAATGGACTATTGCACAATATTTATTTAAACGAATGAATGAGCTAATTACTAGATCAACCCAAGTTAGTTAATAAAAAAATAATTAGGATAATGAAATTCTTATAAATTATATTTTCCTTATTCCTAAGTTGTTTGGTGAATATAAAATTGTGTTATTCTGAGAAAACAAAATTGCAAATTAAGATATGTCAAGAATAAAGTAACCAGTGAAAAGACGAAATTAAATTTAGATTTCTATATTGGAAAAGTAGAATTATTTTGAATGGTTATTTCAAGTTTTAAATTTATGCTTAATTCAGAGTATAAATAATTTTACTAGATATGTTATTTTTCTTTTAAGTTTTATTATAATAAACATAAGTTATTTTAGGCTTTAACTTTTAATGTAAAATTGTATGTATCTTTAATTTAATTAAATTAAATATATGTTATTAAATATAAATTATCACGAGACTTTTTATGTCAAACAAATATTTCTAAATGTAATAATATATATTTTAAATGATAACAATATAGTGAATTAGACATAAATTTGATATTTCATGGTGTCATATGCTTCATACTTCACAGATCATATTAAGAAAAAGTTAGGAACAATTTTGTTAAAATAGACTTTTATTCTGCGTTATATATTTTGTGAATAAATGAGTGGTCATATCTTTCATGATTTTTATCAAGAATATAAAAGTATGGCAGTAACATTTTTTGATAAACAAAACGTGCCATGCAATTGGATTCTAGAAGTCAACTATACTGTACCCATTTGATATTTGAAATGTGGCTTATTGATTTGGTTTTTGAAATTGCTTATTTGGGTTATCATTCTAATATTTGAATTTTTTTTTTATAAATTCAAATCAATTTAATTTTAATTTTTTAACAAATTGTTGACATAGTAGTTAGATACAAGTAGAAAGATACCTAACTATAATTCTAGCATAGTGGTTATAGTAGTTATAGTAGTTGTGTTGTAAAATTCTTCATTGGTCTCTCCTTAATTTGTTATATAAGAGTATTGACATATTAAGTTCTTTTACTCACTAATCTCAAAATAAATTAAACACGTTATTCTTCAATTCTCTATTTATCACCATCACTGTGATTATCACTTTTTTCTGTTAATTTTTGGCTTAGGTGTTTGTATGGGTGCAAATGTATTATATGACATGGTAAGGTAGTTTGTAGATATTACTGCTAACCAAAATAAATTGATGATGAGAGATCATATTAGTGTCACTGTATTTAACACATATTTTTTTTTAATAACAGTTTAAATTAGCATAGGAGCTTGTAAATTTTATGAAACCAAGTTATAAATAGAATATAGTAAAAATGGACTTCAGAGTTCTTCTTCATTTCTAAAGACTACACAGCTCATTGCAACATGTGAGCTCTTATCCTAATTCATGTCGTAAGTGTTGTCATCATTTTGTTTTTTTTTTTTTTTTTCTTCTCATCTTGTTATTCTTTTATCATATATTGAATAACATTTACCTTATCATTAAAAAAAAAAAAAGAAAAACTAGACTAAAATACTGCATGCAAAACCTTCCAAGAAGATGACATTATAATACCATCAGTTCATTATTTTACATGCTCCTGTGTTATTGAACTTGACTCTTATATATATATATATATATAAAATATAAATAACAAAATAATAATAGCAAGTTTTTGTATTTAATTTCTCCATTTTACATGATATTTGTTTCTTTTATTTTTTCAGAAGGTTTTTATATTTGAAAGTCATGTTTATTGTGAGGTATATATATAACAACGACTACTGCATGTCTATACTGCATGTCTATGGGGCATGCAAGTTATAATACCATTTCCAAAGGTAGTTTTTAAACGGTAAATTGAGAAATAATTTATTGTTTCAAACTCTTTCTATTTAAGTGACTGGCTGAAATTATTCATGCTTTTTGGGGGGCTGCGCCAATTGCAGCCGTTGGAACTTTTGTTATGTGCTCTTTTGGTCAATTTTCTCTTTTCGTTCTATTAGTGTTTTTTTTTAATGTCCTATTAAGATTTTCTTTTTGTGTTCCCGCTAGAGTTTTTTTTTTCTCGTACTGTAGTGTTTTGTTATAATTTTCTCTTATGCATTAATATAATTTTCTTTTGTGCTCTATTAAAGTTTTTCATACTCATTTAAAGTGCACAATAATTAGTAATTTTGTGAAGAATTGTTTGAATAAGCTTATTGAAGGACTTTTTATTAATAAATCTATTTCATATTATACAATGAAAGCTGATTTTAAGATTATTTGAAATCGATCTAATAATTTTCCTACAATTATGAAATAAAATACGAAAGTTTTCATATCTAGGATATGGCAATTATTATAATGAAAATGTAAAAATCATCTTCACATAAAGATTTGGTCTTTTAAGTTATACTTTGAAAGGAATTAGCAATACTTTCAACCCAATCATAGGTTTTGCTTATATCCAATTTAATATATAGTCATCTCAGGATTAAGATTAACAAATCTCCGATCCTAAAATTTACAACTTTTCAGTTTCTGTTTCATTATTTGAGATTAATTTTTCGTCTCACAAAGAAATACAACTTCAGAGAAATGGTATTGACACATTCCTTTAATTTTTTGTACTGCTAAGAGTCTCGCTAAAAAATCCTCATGTTACTATAGGTGCTATTTTCGGGCAGACACCCTCCACCATTGTTGCAGAATTTTTTACATTCATAAATTTCTTCTTCCAACTATTAATCTCGTTGCTTCCACCGTCATCATCACCTCTTAGATCCATTAGAGAGATTAAAGCGAGTATGAGAAATCCTAATAGCATAGGACATTAGAGAAAACTCTATTAAAAAACCCTAACACAACACAAAATTCTATTACGTACAAGACAATAAGAAAGTATATATTTTCAATATTAGATCGTTAATTTTTTATGTATTTAATTGGCGTGTATTTTTGCGAAAAATTTTACTTTCATTACTTTCCACAGAAGAGAGAGATTTCTAATTCTCTTCAATTTCATTTCTATTCCCTCTTCCCACACATTTTTAATATAAATTTTATATTTTAACATATATTTTATATGATAATTAATTGTTTTTTTGGACTAAAATTTTCTCTACATCATTTTAAATATGCTAAATTGTTGATTAATTTTGTAAATTTGAGATAATTGGTGGCCAGCAAACACGATCTTATCATATATTTTATCTGTTAGAGAATAATATTTCGAAGATATGAGGAAAAGAATTTTGGATGAAGATGTGCAGTGTTTTAGATTATTATCAGGATTCATTCAAGTTCAATATATATTCCTAAGGTTCCCCTAAGTAGGAAAAAGGAAAAAAAAAATTGTAAACTCTACTTTTTTTTTTTTTCCAGGAATAAAATGAGCATATAGTTTATAGAATAATAGTATTGTTCTGGACAAGCCCAAAACTTAGAATTTGATAGTCTAATGACACTGGAGTCTAATATTTGCATAATATTGCACTTTGGATAAAATATGAACCTAAGTCCAATAGGAAGTAAAAGTTAAACCATAAGTCAACTCTTGCAACTCAAAAGGAATATTTCATATTGGTTTCACTCTTTAAGACTGCTTAAAAGCCTAAAAGCCAAAAGACAATAGTTATTGAATCTTTCCATTAATACACAATGATGACTCTTCAGTATCAATGCACACATTAATGACAATAACTTCATCTTAATGTCAATGGCACAAAGCCACACTATAAAAAAGAGAGGTCATCTAAGGGTAAGCTAAGTCCCGGCGCCCCCCAATCACTCCTCCAGCGAAGCTCTGCTTGGATTCCGCAAGTGGCCTTCGTACCTTCAGAGCCAAGTACCTCGAGTCAACTCGCCAGTAGCCCAGTCGCAACTATACACAAGGAAACTCAGGGGTCAAGTAGCCCCTAACCTCAGACAACTTCGCCAGTAGTCAGGCTACGAAAAGATACCGGGAATCAAATAGCCAAGTAGCCAAATAGCTTGAATGCACTCAACCTTATCTAGTTACAAGCACTAGAGTATCCCAGTAACTCATTAGGTTCAGAACTCAGATATCCTCTAAAGAAATTTCATATCCGGTATATAGATTATAGAAAAGCTACGCATACGAGTGTTTTTATTCGATCAAGTATAACCAAATTTTTTTCTCCAAATCTGACTCATGTACCGTATTTCTTTCAACATTCTGCATACAAAGCTTGAAATACATTAATGTTATACTCAAATTTTCACTAACACAATATTTCTTTTTCGTTTCAATTTTTGTACTATACTTTGCTGCATTTTTTTCCAGATGTTTTCATTTATTATTTCCAATTAGATCATTTTTACTTAGCTTAATTTTTGTGTTGAATTTAATTTTTTCTACGCATAATAAATATAACAATTATTCTCCATGTACACATATTTCTAAGAACCAAGTCCCAACCAAATCTTGTTGTTCACGCACGCCTCACTAATCCTAACAATTCCCTCAGCTCCAAATACGCGCCCTAACTAGCGTATTCAAAACCCTCAGCTCCAAATCAGACACCGAGATTCAACTAATTTTCATATTCTTCTCGTTTCCTTCATCGCCATCTTCTTCGATTTTCAGATTCAATATTCTTCTTCTTATTCGTGGTGACCTTCTTTTTCTTCTTCTCCTCCTCCTCCTCCTCCTCCTCCTCCTCCTCATCCTTCTTCTTCTTCGTGGTATGTGAGGTAGGATGATGGCTGAAGGCAGTTCGAATAGGTACTCTAATTCTGCAACATATCAAATTGATGAGCAATTGGAAGTTTGTAAATTCTGAATGTGTTTATGTCTTTTTTAGGTTTTGATTTATTTGAACACTCTTATTGTTCTTGCTGTTTGTTTGTAAATTCTAAATGTGTTTACGTGTTTTTTTTATTTGCTTTATTATTATTTAGTTTAACTTTTTTGTTCGTTATATGTATAAATTCTGTTTGATATGATAATAAATTCTGTTCGGTGATTGCTCTGTTTTACAGTTATTGTTCTTGCTATTGGATTGTTTCTTCTGATGTTCAACTCAATATGTAAAATCTTCATTCATGTTAGAAAATTGATTTGTGTTGTTTGAATTGGTGCGTTGTTTGAATTTGCTTTATTGTTATTAAGTTTATATTTTTCCATTCGTTATGTTTATAATTCTATTTTCTGTGTTTACATTTTCTATTCGATTAAATTTTTATTTTGTTTTCGTTCTGTTTTTGCAGTTCTTGTGTAATGTTGATGAACAGTACGTCCCCAAGGTTGGGATAACTTTCCTAACCTGTGAAGAAGCCAATGATTTTTACAAGGAGTATGCTAAACGAGGTGGATTTGCAACTAAAATCAGAAACTCAAATAGGAATAAAAAGACTAGTGAAATCAAGAATCAACTCATCACTTGTAACAGAGAGGGGCGAAGGACATCTCACATACCTGAAGCTGAGAAGACTAATCCGATATCTCCAGCAAACTGTCCAGCAAGGATATATGTCCACATTCAGAAGAGGACTCAACTCTTTATTATTTCAAAGGTAGTTTTGGAGCATTCACATCCATGTTCCCCTGATCTAGCTGAGATGTTACCACAACACAGAGGGCTCAGTATGTATGTTCGTCATGTCATTGAGAATCACAATCAGGCCGGTATTAGACCTAGCAAAACTTATCAAATACTTGTCACAACACCTAGGGGTCATCATGAACTGAATTTTATTGAGAAAGATGTGAGAAATTATATTACTAGAGAGGTTCGTAATGTTTCTGAAGAAGAAGATGCAAAAGAACTAGGGAAACATTTTTTGAGAATGAAGGAGAACAATCCGAATTTCTTTTATGAGCTTATACTTGATGATGACAATGCAATCAAAAATGCATTTTGGGCTGAGGCAAGGAGTCGGGCTGTTTTCGAATATTTTTGTGATGTTGTGTCATTTGACACAACTTACAATAAAAACAAGTATGTGGAATTTCTGTTCGTCCTCTAAAAGAATTCCGTTCCTTTGTATTTTAAATTATGTTCGATTCTCTTACTGTTTCATTCTTATGAAATTTTCATTTTAATTAGGTACGATTTGTCTTTTGCTTCCTTTGTTGGAGTGAATTATCATGGGCATTCTATATTTCTTGGATGTGCTTTGATGAAGAATGAAGACACTCAATCATTTGAATGGCTATTTGATTGTTGGCTACGTTGCATGGGATGGAAGCTTCCCAAAGGCATTATTACCGATCAATGTCCATCAATGCCAACTGCTATTAAAGCTTGTATGCCAACAACAATTCGTAGATGGTATATTTGGCACATTATGAGGAAGCTTCCTCAAAAATTGAATAGATACAAGGGACATACTGATATCAAACAAGGATTGAGACATCTTGTTTGATCTTCTCTTTCTAAAGATGATTTTGAAATGAATTAAAATGAGTTTCTTATCAAGTATGGTCTACAAGGGAATAAATGGCTTCAAGGTAACATTTTGTTAGTTTTGTTAATTTTCTGTTTGATATGACTTTAATTTTCTGTTCGGATTCCATGATGATTCTGTTTCTTTTTGTTTTAAATAGAGCTTTTTGCAAATTGTTATCTATGGATCCCAATATATCTTGATATACATTTTTGGGCTGGAATGCGAAGCACACAAAGAAGCGAGAGCATGCATGCTTTCTTTATCAAGTTTATTACTCTGCAGAGCTCGTTGGTCCAACTCGTAAAGCAACATGATAACTGCCTTCACAGTAAAGAACAAAAAGAAAGGGGAGTGGATGCTGCAGATGCTCATAATGTTATATCTAGTGTGACAAAATCATCAATTGAAGCCCAATTTCAGCATGTGTACACCCAATCGAAGTTCAAGGAAGTGCGAGCACAATTTAGAGAGAAGATTAATTGTACGGCAAATACATCGTGTTTTGGGAATTGTCTGTTATGAAGTTTCAGAGCAGGTTTCAAGGAGCATTCTGAAAAGGTTATTATCAATCTGATTTTATTTTTAAATTATGGCTCGAATGCATTTACTTTTCTATTCGTTGTGACATTAATTTTTTGTTTATGATTTTGATTGCATGTTTAGCAGGTTTGAAGTAATATATGATTCGATTTCACCAGAAGTAAAATGTCAGTGTTTGCTGTTTGAATCAAGGGGGATATTGTGTCGTCATTCTTTCATGGTGTTGAGCCATGAGCGAGTAGATCAAGTTTCCTCACAATATATTTTGGAAATTTGAAGTAAGACGATGAAGAGGAACCATACAAACATCAGGAGCAGCTATGATGAACCAGTGTTGGATGAAAGATGAGAGATATATAAAGGATTGTTTTCCGTTCATTTGATATGTGTGAGCTTGGATCAGAAAGCAAGGGGATGGCCGCTATTCTTCACCGTGTATATGATAAAGCATATGTTGAAATGCAAAAATTTAAAGCCAAAGAGAAAGAAGGGAAAACTATCATAACACACGAAGAGGGTTCTTTGAATGAGATTAATGAATTGCAAAGCCCAGCACGTGTTCGATCAAGAAGACGTCCGAAGAAAAAGTTGGGTTCAAATTTGGAAAAACAAATTGCAAGTGCTTTTAATAAAAAGAAAAGGAAAGCTTTGTCTGAGGTTACTGCTGCAGATGAGAATTCAAGACTGGTGCAGAGTCAGAATTTTCTGTTCTATTGAGCATCAATTTTCTGTACGAGGATTAAGACATTTTCTGTTCGATGTGATTTTTTTGATAATTTTTAATTTTTTAATTCTTCATATGTTAGATTAATAACTTTTTGGTTGAGTTTCTGATTGTTCAAACCTTTATTGATATTATTCAGGTTGTAGTTTAAAAACAGGTTGTAGTTTAAAATATTCTATGTTTAGTTTAGAATACTCTGTCTTTATAAATCAATAACATTTTTTGATAGATTAAGGTTTGTGATGTAAGAGAGATTGCAAAGCTGCTTCCACCTTTCAAAGTCACATAACACTCTTTTAGGATGCATCAAGTATTCAACGGGTGCTTGAGAATCTTTTAGGTAGTGTTTGGTAAGGGAGACTGGGACTGTGATTGGGGGACTGAAACTCAGTATTGTGTTTGTTGGATGAGGACTAGAACTAAAGTTTTAGTCTCAGTTTCCAAAATTTCAGTATTTTTAGTATCTCCAGTTCGAAGGGACTAAGAGACTGGAGACTGTGGCTGAAATTTTAATAACTTTTTTTACTCAAATACCCTCACTCAACATTAAAGTTTTTAATATTAACCTTTGTACCTTCACTATTGACTTAATTCAATCTTTATTTTTCAGTCCCCGTGTCTAGTAAATTTTAAACCAAACACAATAACAAATTTAATTCAGTTTCAGTTTCAGTCTCAGTCTCCCAATCTCAGTCTTCTAGTCTCAGTCTCTCTCATAAATGCTACCTCAATATATTTAATTGCTCCTCAAACTGTTCAATATCTCTAACACTATTCTGTTTGTTACTTTTGATTTTTTTGTTCGATGGTTTAACACCTTTCAAACTTTCATGTTTTATTTTAATAACATGCCCTCCTTATATGTGTTTGCTTTATAAAGAGTAGATTATCTGGATTCAATCTGATTGCTTACACCAGCTACCATGGTATTTTCCACTCACAATAAATTCAACAATAAGCACAAGAATTTGAACATGTTAATCAAAATTTATGACAAATATCCTAATATCTAAATGTCTCAAGAACATGATAAGTGCCTCAAAAGAACAAATCACCAGAATTTATACACCATAATCAAAAGATATGACAAATATCCTATTATCTAAATTTATCTCTTTAAATCTTCGGTCGATACTTGAAGAAACGGGTTTTGTAGTGCAGCTGAAGGTTTTTGAATTCTTATGGATTTGGCCCCCTCTATTGCTTTATCTATATAGAGGTTTTTGTTACTCAGCATCATCTGCCATATCATCTCCTTTCTAAATCTTTGCAGGTCCTCCTACAATTGAAACAACATAATTAGCATTGATTAACCAATAAAATTAAATATATGTAAAAAAAATCAACTTACTGTTGTCCAAGAATCAATTGGATATGGATTCTTTGCATCAAGCTTTGTGGGATCCAAGACTTCCATCCATTTCATCACAAATGTACCACAATCATATCTATTGGATAAAAAATTCACACGAACATAAATTTTAAATAACAACAAACAGAATTTTTAACAAGTAGACAGATTGAATAAGCAACAAATCTAAAGAATAATTAAAAAGATTCATACTCATTTGGTTGTTGATAAATCTCAATGTATCTTGGGAAAAGTGAGATTTGTCTCAGTCTAGTCTTTGTCTCTTTTGCAAGGAATGAAGATGCTCCCACATAGACCATAACTTGATCTATGATGTTGCTCTGACCAATTTATAAAGAATAATTAATATATTTAACAAGTCTAACATGAATTACGACAAACACATTTTATGTTTATGACTTACAACAAATTTATTTATGTTTCTTCTGTCAGTGCTGGGGCAAGTTATGTTCTTTGAATCCATGATATAGAAGTTCTTCTTTTTGACATCGAGAATGTACATCCACCAATGCTGTTGATAAAGAACTGGTGCAAATATCTGCATTATTGCATAATGCAGAATAAATATGTCAAATGAAAAAACAGAAAAGTTAAATAGGAGGAAGTAGAAAATTAATAAGCACCGAACAAAAAACTAAAGCTTACATATGGATGTTTGTGCGAGCTAAATATCAGGGGGTTCGATCAAATTGGCCCTCAAAATTTGCTTGTTATCAATTCGGCACCCTGCTTTTGAGGACATGACTCCCGTTGGCCCTTCCATCAAATTTACGCCTACGTGGCCGTTAAATCAGACATGCTGGAACAGTGCTAAACGACGTAGTTTTGGGGCTGAGGAAGTTAAACTCATTTTTTTCTTTCTTTTCCATTCTTCTTACTTCTTTCTGCTTGCTTTCGTTGAGAGTGTTTGAGAGAGTGACGAAAAAGGCTGTCGTAGGTGACGTTCAACGGCATTCCAAGTGTGATGGTTCTCTATAGCAATCGGAGTCATCAGGAAGTTCAGATTGCCTTGTCGAGGTGAGTAAATGATACTAAACCCTTCAAACTAGAATGCTCTTTTCTTCAACATTTGGTTAATAAAATGTATTTTCTTCATTTTTTTGGCTACTAGAGTGGTTAGGGTTCATCAAAAATCCTTTTTTTTTTCATAGTTGTATTTATTGAGTTTTGAATCTCTGTTTCTGATCTTTACATAGTGAAAGATCAAACGATATGTTTTGTGATGATATATTTGGTGAGACACCAACTGGACTTCGGATATCAATAAGTTTTGCATAAGCCATTCCATGTTTAATTGGAGGGAACTTTGTGTTGACTTGTTGGACGTGTTATTAACCTCAGTAATATATGATATGATTCCTGATTTTGGATAATTCACTTATTTGAAAATTTTCTATAAACCCATTAACCTCTATCTCTTTTGCCATAATAGTTCTCACAGGTCTCTGTCCTCTACCTATTCTAAAGACAAGAAGCAAGGTTCTTAGAGGTATCTACTTGCTTTTTATTGTTTTTTTATTCTCATAATCAATCATAATGTTTTGGAGCTTTGTTATTTGGTGGTGATGTTGCTAATTGTTTTTCTTTGTGTTAGTTATGTCTCTGTGTGTGTCATTTACTTGTTAACCTTTTGCTTATTTTTTCCTATGGCTTGCTTTTATTTTTCCTTTGTATTATGGTAAAATGGTATGTGAAAATGTTGAACTTTTCCTTCATGGTGGTGTTGGTACTGTTAGAGGCAAATTGGTAAAGATTGCCTCTGTTGGGAAGTATGTTAAAAATTTAGTAGCTTTTTTGATTCAGTTATTGATTCGGGTGAGATTTTATGAAAATAAATTAAGTAAAGAAGGGTAAAGAAAAGAGATTAAGGATAGGTAAACTTGTGAGGAAACACTTCTATTATATGCAAAATAAGAAACAATAGGACCAATAATGTGAAGTGATGGTGGAGAACAAGTGTAGAGACCTTAACCAATGTCACAAGAGGATGAATGAGCTTTTTAGAGTAAAAGAGGTTTGGGTAAAGTTGGGTGTCGGGTGTTTCGAGGAACACCCGAAAGGCTAGTTTTCCTGATTCTTTGGTTTTTATGATGAACAAAATGAAGAACAATGAAAAACAAGTGATATTATGATCCACAAATTCTTAGAGAAATTTTTTAGGATTGTTAAAGAGGCTGGAAAACTTGTGAGAGTAGTGACGAGTGACCTATTTATACTAGTTATTTTGGAAAGGAGAAATGAATGCTTTAGGTTAATGGAGACATTTTGGGCAAGATTTTTCTAACTCCCAAACTGACCATCTAAAATAAGTATGTGTCAAAAGGTGCTTTATGACTTCTTTCCCCATTATAAGGAATTTAGCTATATAAGGGTGAAAGAGGAGAAGTTGATCTCCATAAGTTAAGGTTAACTCATGACTTGTGACATTAGTTGAAGGGACATCTAGTTTGATTTATTTTTAACTAGATGACTTTCTCTAGACTTCAAATCCAATCAATTCACTTCCACCAATTCAGTTCCCACAAAAAGAGAAGAGCTCAACTCCTTAGGATGTTTATTTGGGTTTAATCCTTTTGGCCCAACACCCATAGGAGGAACTCTACTCTTTTTCCTTGGCCATGCCTAAGGCCATTTCATAATTATTTAAATAAAACCAAATTATATTTTTGGTGTATGATAAACCCATTTCTGATGATTTATTTTGTGCTATAAATAAGCAAATTATCAAACCAAACTCACTTAAATACTTGTAAATTGAGTGCATTCATAAATTGTTGTTCCTTAGGGCTTAAATTGTGAATACATGCATTTTTGGTCATATATTGATATATATTTACTTATTTATTTAATTTTCATTCTATTCGATACCTTGATATGATTGTTCAAGTGTTTCAGGGATAGATAGGTTAGAATTGAATTGGAAGTGGCCAAGGAAGGCAAAAGGAGCAAGAATGAGAAGAGGAGAAAGGGAGCTATAGTCATCAGATTAGAGAAAACTTGGACTCTTTGGAAAGCAGAATTCAATACCTACAACTCTCATGATGAACACTTCGTCCGGGTCTAAGTGATTCTATGAGAAATTTGCGTCCAAAGATTAGTGCTTAGAATTCTCCTAATGCCGTCAATCCTGACCTCTTATCACTAATTTGATCATAACTTGAGTTATAGAGGTCCAAACGACTTGGTTCTGATGCCATTAGAAAGCTAACATCCAGAGCTTCGCAACGATGTATAGATATGCGTATGCACATGCACTGATGCATATACACACAAAGCTGGAGTGATGTGCAAGTGACATTTTCTGACCTGTGTGTATGCACAGGAATTGGGTGCGTGGACAGCAAGCAAAATGAAGGCCAAAAAGGGAATTTCAAGCCAAATGGAGGCCTATGAATAAGAGGGATGCTACCCCATTCACTACACACCCTTTTGAGCCCCATTTTTGGGGATCATGAGTCTTGAATAATTTTTGAGAGTTTTTGGGGGAACTCATGTTCTCCCATTTTCTCTTAGTTTAGTTTTTTAGGATTTCCATTAGTTTTTGTCCATTTCACTAGTCAAACATTTTACTGTTTTTATTGTCTGTTTTATATACTGTTACTCTGTCGAATTGATTTCTAAATTATTTAATTTTACTGTCATTATTCTATCCGTCTGTTTTCTGTTATTTTGCTATCATGTCTTACCGTTATGCTGCCTGTTTAATTTCCGCAACTATGATTTTCGTCCGTAGTGAGTAGTGACCATAGTGACTCGGCTATGGGTTGAAATGTGCGGATAAGCTTAGCTGCTAATCCCTAAGGGCAACAAATGGGAAGAACGGAGTTAATTTCGATGCCGTTAATGCTACGCCCCTGCCAACAACATGGGGACCTTAATGATATAGACTCAATTCGGTGCAAGTTGCACTACTGGTGAGTTCTTCCTGGTGACACGGGATTTACTCGAGTTCTATTGTAAGACCTAGGTCCCCCGCTGTTGTGTATGCCTAGGACATTCGGATAGGGGTTAACTCAGCCACCCTGTGGTGGTTAGTTTCCTTTAAGTGACAGTCCATCCAATTTGGGATCGGTAGTGATCATCGGGACGCACAGTATTTCAACTAATGGCCGGGCACTCTTTAATTCACTTCTATTTTTAATCTACTTTCTTGCGCTCTGCTCTCAAACAAACAACTGCAACCCCAACTCTTTTCTCAACCAAACACAAAAACATTGTTTTCATTTCCTAGGGAGAACGACCCGAGTCCATACTTGGTATTTTAAAGTGGTTGCACTCTGTGACACCTTTTTCTGTTGATGACCTCGCCGTCATTCTCATAGCTGGTTTGGATTCCTCTACAACGAAATCCTGCTTTTAAATTAAGGAATTTCGAACCGGCCGCGAGAGCGGCTGTGAGTGGCTTATTAGTGTACAATCATAAGACCCTATGCAGTCTTTGAGGGTACAAGGTGTTCCCTCATACTGCATATTTGTATCTTTATGCTCGTCAGAGTGTTCAAAGCCATCGGGTGTTCTCCATCGTTGCATCTAGATGTGCTTTTTTTTTTCTTTTGAAGTAACCATTTTCAGCACTTTGTATATTGGATTGTTGCTTCTAAAATCAATTACAGGAGTTCCATAACAAGAGTCCTTCAACTTGGGGCTTAAAAGGTCATATCCTCATTTGCACATGTTTCAAATGGCAACACAAAAAAATAAATAAATAAATAAAAGAAAGAGTAGGAACTTACAAGGTATAATCACTAATAAGTAGTTAGAGCAATTGATACTCAAAAATTATTATTAAAAAGAACAATAGAATTTGCCAAGCATAATGATGAACATTTGAAAGAAAATGATACTTTTCTTTTAGTCCGAGCAATTTTCTAATGGGGTGTTCAACACAACCTTGTTATCTTAGAATAGCTTGCAATACTTTCATATACTTCATCAAAATTAAAATGTAATATCGCAAGGATATAAGAAACCAAAGGTCTTATCGAGTAAATAATGTGATGAAATATTTTTTCGTTAGTGAACCTCTTAGTTGCTTCTTTGAGAAAGAATGTTCCTTGTCCTTCTGAAATTTTCTGAACACTTTGCATTTTAAGTGTTGAAGTGTTCAGGAATTCAGGTGTTCCAATGTTAATTCCTTCCAATTGATTATAGTTGTTGATACATAGTTGGATAATATATATTTTTGTAAATTAAGTAAGATTTGATGCTGGGTGTTCTACAGTTACGCCTTTAGAAGCTGGATCGACGTTCTTAGCTTTGAGGTGGTTGTAGAGGTGTTCTTTGAGGTGGTGACCTTTGATATAGAGGTGTTTTTTGAGGTGATGGTCTTTATAGAGGTGTCCTCTGAGCAACATTCTTGTAACCCCTTATAAGTCTTCATCAATTTTGTTGTAAAGCTATTCATCACTCCGATGGAAGTATGACGATCATCTTGAGTAAGATAATAATTCAACAAGTCCATGATTGCTTTCTTGACTTCTTTTATTAGTAGCGTCTGGTATTTCATTTTGAGATTTTTGGAGTTGATAGTAAACTCTTTTTATTAAGAGCTTGCTTGATAATATATCTCATTGCCAATTTTTTCAAAGCACCTATGAGTTGCATATAACATGATTTTTCACATCAGCAATCATGTTTAAGAACACTTGAAGTGGCATATGCAACATGTGGTATGTATTCATGCAAGTGTTTGTAAGATTTGTAAGTGCCCCATAACTTTACTTAATTTGACCATGGCCCTGATCAAAAGACTCTACCCATGTATGATAAGTTTCTATGACATCTAACATGATGTATGTAGATGAGTATATGATGGAAAGATAGTAAGAAAATTCTAACCCTTCTTTGGATAGAGTAATTTTGTTATTGAGGTCTCTTTTCATTGTAGAGAGAACCCTTGTTGTGAGGAAGATTCTTGTTGAAGAGAAATTGGGGACAATATTGGTTGTAGCTAGCCCCCAAGTAGTGTTGATGAATCGAAATAAGAACTCTAGCATTCTAGACTTTAGAGGAACACCTTTAGACACCTCATCAGATGTACCTCATAGGTGTTGAATATTTGAATGATCATGGATGCATGCGTGATCTTTCTCTTCAAATTATGTATGAACTTTTTTGCAAGAAATAATTAGTCATACCCATCATAACTGTTACTTTCTCCTTAAAGAGTGAGTTGTGAACACCTCATGGATAATAAACATCCATTCAAGTCTTTTTCTCCTTGTCTTTTTGTCGGAACACCCCTTGATATTTCTTCAAAGGCTAAGAACTCCTCCATGCCTTCTGAGTTTGAACTCCAAAAGTGATTGGATACTAAAGTAAATGTCATATTGTAGCACTCTAGAAAATGTAGCTTAGGGTGTTCAAAATTTTTCAGAACACTGATCGGAATAAGACACATCATAGCATTGGCGGTGGTTAAGGGCAAGCTCTTCATTTCAAAATGTTCTCAAGTGTTCAACCTTTAGCTATTTTTAACAGGATTTCAGAATAACAATACAATATACATAATATTCAAATACAAGGGTACTTAGCTTTCTTGAAGACTCCTCAAGATGATGTTCCAGATGGGGTTCTCGTAGAACAACCGATAAGCTCTATTGTTGTGTGTCAGCTTTTGCCTCATCGTAAGTTTGAGTGTTCTCATGGTGATATAAAGACTTGGTTGTCTCACTTTGCATCTTTGAACTCCTCCTTCGTGCTTCATAGTGATCTCAACCACCTTTTTAAATTGGGTATCAAGCATTTTCTGAACTCCTAGATGCTGCACACCTTGCAGATTTATGGGGGTGTTCATAAAGATATAAAAGAGACACACCCAAATAAGCTTAAGTTATTAAAATTCGGTGGTTCTTAATTTTAGAAGCCTTCTTCTAAGCCGAAGCCTCCGTCCGGGTGCTCCTAAATTTGCTAGAAAAGAGATCTTTTCTAAATAATATGACTCCCTTTCCTTTGGTGTTCCTGCTCTTCAAGAGAGGATTGTTGGACTTACAATTGAGTTGAACACCATCAAGCCTTAATTAGCTGGTGTCATCTTGGAGCAAGAACAACTGGCCAGATTTGAGGAGGGTGTCCCTCCCGTAATAACTTATGATGATCTTTTGTAGCTTCTATGCTTGACAAAGCATATTATTTTCTTTGATGCCTTTTGGCTTTGATTGTGCACATCTCTTTTTGGGTGTTTGTTTGATATTATGCCCACTCCTTACGGTATTTTATTTTCCTATTTGTGTGGATTCTTTTGAATGCGCACTTTGCTTTCTGCAGGGTGAGGGTGTTGTAGCATAACAATTTTTATTTTCTCTCCACTTTTCTGCTTGTGTGGGCATTTTTGCTGACACATTTTTTTCTTTTGCATGTGGAAAGATTTTTTCTTGTAGCAAGTGAATTTGAACACTTTGTTTTCTTTCTATTTTTTCTGCTTGTATGACCACTTTTGTGTACATATATTTTAATTTTTTTTTGCAGGTAGAAATATATTGTATGAGAAGTGTATTTGAACACTTTGTTTTCTTTCTATTTTCTTGCTTGTGTGAATACTTTTGCATACACACATTTTGTTTTTGCAAGTAGAAAGATGTGTGATAAGTGTATTTGAACACTTTTTTTTTTTAAGAATTAAGAATTTTCCTTCCCCACTCTTCCTTTTTGATAAGGTGCGTGGAACACCTCCTAGCCAATTGATGGCGTCTTCTTCCACAAACCCCTTGAGGGCTTCTTCTAAGACTTTGTCTTTTTTTCTTCTTGAACACATGTTAACACCTCTTCGGTAAAACTCCTTTTGAACAACTATCCCTTTTGTAAGAAGTGTGTTCTGATTTCTTCCTTGACATTTCAGCTTTTGCTTTTCTTAAATGTAGAACCCTCAGTTGAACGAGTCAGGGTCTGGAACACCTCCTCGGTAAAACTCCTTTTGAACAACTCTCCCTTTTGCAAGAAGTGGTGTTCTGATTTCTTATTCGAGCTTTTAACTTTTATTTTTCTGACGGTAGAACCCCTGGTTGAACGAGTCAGGGAGGGTCCCGAAACACCAAGTTATTTACATAGATTTCTGCTAATATTGTGAGTGGAGAGTTAACAGCCCGCAAGCTTTTCTCATGCTTTTGAATGACTCTTATGAATGCTTTGAGTATCTTTCTAAATGTGGGGTCTCTACCCAAGTTGGTTGCACATTGATTCTACACCCTCGTGATTTGAAGAGGCCTTTAGCCAGTGTGTCTTCATCTAGGGGACTCCTCCATGGTGATTATCCCTTCCACTGCATCTACTATTTCTGTTGGAACCCATGAAATATGAACCCCTGTAATAAGAACACCTCTTGCTCCTGCTATCAACAACACACACAGATTGAGAGGGGTAACGGAGATAGAGGGATTTTTCTGTTGGAACCCCTCGAATAGGAACCCCTAGAATAGGAACATCTCCTACTCCTCTTATCAATGGCAAACACCTCTAGAGAGGGAGTTTCCTTCAATCTTCTCCCACCGCGCTTATTGCTTCAGTTATGTCATGTGCTCTCTTCAAGGGTTCAGAGAAGATATTTACGTTTCTCATAAAAGGAAGATTTGAGACCCAACTTTCACGTTTCTAATGCATTTGTACACCAACTGTGGCTCTGGGAGGGTGTCCGTACAAATTCCATGATGTGCATGGAGGGTTCCTCTTCCAGGAACTTGTTGCAAAACCCCATCACCAATCACTCCCAGGTATTGATTCTATTAGCTCTCAGCTCAGCATACTGGGTGAACACCTTTCCTGTTAATGACTTTGGAAGCTCTCTAATCTTGAGCTCATAGTTGTTTCTGAACACCCCAAGGTAATCTAGGAATGATATGAAGTATTTTTTTGCACTCCTTACAAGTGGTAAGAGTGTTATATTCTTCTTCCATCATTTAGTTGTACACATGAACATGAATGATGATGTAAGTATGTACACCGGAAGAACTTCCAACATGGTGTGTAAAGAAATTTCCTTGGGCAAGAGTTCCTCCGCCTCCTACTCCCAGACTCTGCTACTCCATGTGTTCTTCTTCTTCATGGTGCTCATCGTCACTGAACGTCGTCTGGGTGGTCTGTTCTCCCTAGAAGACTTGAAGTGATCCTCCCCAGTGGAGTTGCCAAATGATTTGTGAAAATAAATTAAGTAAAGAAGGGTAAAGAAAAGAGATTAAGGGTAGGTAAACTTGTGCGGAAACACTTCTATTATAGGCAAACTAAGCAACAATAGGACCAATGATGTGAAGTGATGGTGGAGAACAAGTGTAGAGACCTTAACCAATGTCACAAGAGGATGAATGAGCTTTTCAAAGTAAAAGAGATTTGGGTAAAGTTGGATGTCGGGTGTTCTGAGGGACACCCGAAAGGTTAGTTTTCCTGATTCTTTGGTTTTTATGATGAATAAAATGAAGAACAATGAAGAACAAGTGGAATTATGATCTACAAAGTCTTAGAGAAATTTTTGAGGATTGTTAAAGAGGCTGGAAAAACTTGTGAGAGTAGTGATTAGTGACCTATTTATACTAGTTATTTTGGAAAGGAGAAAGGAATGCTTTAGGTTGATGTAGGCATTTTGGGCAAGCTTTTTCTAACTCTCAAATTAACCATCTAAAATGATTAAGTGTCAAAAGGTGCTTTATGACTTCTTTCCTCATTTTAAGGAATTTAGCTATATAAGGGTGAAAGAGGAGAAATTGATCTCCACAAGTTAAGGGGTGCCCGTTCCAATGGTCCTTGTATGTTTGGTGAATCAATGGTCCCTTGTAAGTTGTTTGTAAATTATTAGAGATTTGGAGCATCAATAGTCCATAATTAATAAGAAAGAGAAAAAAAATTTTGTAATTAATGTGAAAGATAATGTAATTAATAAGAAAAAGAATATGTTTTTTTATTTAAGACTATAAAATTGATTTAATTTTTTAAAATAAGATAATTTTTATGATTATGGAAAAATAAAAAGAACATAAATATCTAAGAAAAAACATAAATATATAATAAGCTAAAAATTGTATTTATTTAATAAAATAAAATAAAATGTTGTTCCTTACCAAAAGAAAAAAATGTAGTTCACATTGAAGCAATTCATACTTTGTTTGAAAAAAATCGTAAAGTATATATATATATATATATATATATATATATATATATATATATATATATATATATATATATAA
>JASCZI010121929.1:0-18587 GCA_036250425.1 Stylosanthes scabra | reverse complement strand
TATTATATATATAAATGATTTATTGTATACACTTTTTAATATGAAATTCTTGATTCTTTTTATAATAATACTCGATCGTATTGTATAATATTATTTGTAATCGTAAATTTTAAATTTTAATTTTTAGTACTTTTGTGTTTTAGGTGAGGTTTGAACTCGATATTTTTTATAATAGAAAAAAATAATGTCATATGAATTATAATTTGTCGATAATTAATTTTTAGAGTTAATTTACGTGTATCATTGTACACCTCCGTACACATCATTTTTAACACAGAAAAATATAAATATTAGCACAAAAAAATAAAATTTTTATGTTGATATTTAAATTTTTCGTGTTAAAAATAGTGTGTACAAAGATATACAATGGTACATGTAGCGTTACCGTAATTTTTAAAATAGATATATATTTTTCTCTAAAATTTTAAAATTTTAAAATTCATCCCAACACAGGCTTAGGGAGTAGAAATTTGACTAACATGGTGTCCTCTAGCCCGTGTTAGGAAGGAGCCAAAAAAAAAGCCTACTAACACGGGCTAGAATATGCCAAATTATTCAAAAATGTCATGTTAGGCCTGCCTAGCCCGTGTTATAATACAACAACCTATAATTGTAATTTTTCCAGCCCGTGTCTAATATGGGAAATATTATATTTATTATATTTATTATAAAAAAAATCCATTAGTTTAGAGATGAAAGAAAAATGAAAAGAAAGAAAATGAAAAAAAAATTGTTTGAATGAAAAGAAAATTGAAAAAAGAAAAACCATAATATAATAAAATGACTATAATACCCCATGTAATGTTAAATGTAAATTAAAATATATTAACATATTCAAACCATTTTTCTAAGCAAAAATATAAAAAAAACTCATTTAATTTACTTTCACGATTTTAATATATTATCTTAATTTAATCTATTTAACTTATATTTTTCGTTGCTTTTTACGTGTCCAACTATAAAAGTCATTTCACCATTTCTCTAGCAAGTATAAATAGTTAACTTCATAACAAAATAAAAATTAAAAAATGTTAATAATAAGTGATATAAATAATTTCTTACATTATATTTAAGGAAATTGTGTTTACTACAAAAGACACAATATTAACATTAGAGGTCGCTAGTATATATGTTTTGCTGTCACCAAAAAGTATATATAATTCTTCTAGACATATAATAAAATACCAAAATACTAACAATGACCCTGATAAAATTAATAGTTTATAATTGTACTCCTTATTCAAAAAGGATAATTCTTCATAATTAGTGTTATTAACATACGCTAATTTTCAAAAAAAATAATCCTATACAACTAGAATCATCTTCTCTCGTCTACTTCCCAAAAGGAAAAAGGTTCTTCAAAATCAAAGATATTAAAATTTCATTGTTCTAAAAAATGTTGTAATATTCATCATAATATAATGTGAAATTATTTCAAACAAAATATATATTTTATTTAATCATATATAACCGAAAATATTTAAAAAATAGTTATATACTGAACTTTTCTCTGTATATCTCCATTAGACAATCAACTACTTGAACGTCATGATATATCTAAACTAACCCCATTTTCTAGTGCTCGCCGATCTCGTTACATTATTGTAATATAGTGTATATCTCATTTTTCATTTTCAAGTTGAATAAAAACTGTTTCAACACCAACGTCTTAAATAAGGCCATTTTTAGTTTTCTTTCGGTCTTATAGATTTTCCTTTTTTTTTTTTTAATCTATTCCCATTGTGTGCAAATTAAACTTTTGACCACTACTTATTCATTTTTCCCATCCCCTCAACGTGATAAGCTCTTTTAGACGACCTACACCAAAAAAGAAAATCACTCCGAATAGGTTAAGAGATGCACGTAGGAGGCCCACCTAATGAGTATTCTCCCATTTGCAACTTTTCATTGCTTCATACTAATTAATTCTTCATTTACGGAAGCATTTCCTACGTGACATCTTGTTTGCATATAATATCATGTGACAACAATAGTAACAGTTGAGATTTTAATTTTCTGTAATTAATGGGTATGATTTGATTGATTATTCTTCCGTGAACTCACATATATAGACCTTATTTTAGGACAAGCACCGGTCAATAGCGTTATAAGTTATGCTGTGTTTTCCTGAATTGTTCCTAAGGCAGTTTGTTTGGCTCGCTTGTAGCCGCCACCATTAATAAGAAAATATGAGGGGCCGGTTCATGAATATTCTTATTAGATGGAAAATAAATTTAATGAGTGGATGGGCTGGTCCATAAAAATTACGTTTCAAGCTTCCTTTAAAATACGTACACACTACATACCATGGCAACAAAATCTTGATTTTTTAAAAAAATATTTTTAATTTATTTTCCAAAAATAAGTAAATGCCTTTAAGATTAATTTTTATCTTAAAATTAATTTTATTTGATTATATTATTATACAGAATATATCAAGAGAGAAAATTATAGGTTTATGTGAAAAGGTAGGTGTGCACCAATAGAGCTTCGCCAAATAAGGATTCGGGAACTCTCCTCATGCAAATAATGGGGTAGGGTTTAAAATGGCGTACCTGATGTTAGATAATAAGCACAAATACTTAAGAGGGGTGAATTTGAGTATATAAATAACAATTGAAAATATTCTCGAAAATATAAATTGCTTTAAATATAGATGACTCAAATGCTTGTACTAGTATTTTTCCAAGGGCTTAAGTCAATTCTTAAGTACTTACGAGGATCTTTTGCTTTCCAAGACACTTGTTAAAAGATAAATAACAATAAAGTAAAAGAGTAGAGTTTAGAAAGTGATACGTCCACTCTTTCTCAATTCGCAATTTAAAAGTTCCACTAACACTAAGCTTCAAGGTGCTTGATAAATCGTTACAATAAAGAGCTCTTGACCTCAACACTTCACGGTATCACTACGATAACCACTCCACTCGAAGTAATCTCAACTTCAAGAATTTTCCTTGAGTGCTTATCGTTTCCCTTACCGACTATAGTGTATATCAAGACTCACAAATAATATATAAGAAATACAAGTTTTGGTTGCTTTCAATAAAGAGTATATGATTTACAAATAAAGTTCTATGAACCAAATGTGTATATCTCTCAAATATGTGTATAAAACACTATAGAAATCAAGTATATTGATAAGAAAGATTAGAATGATCAAGTGTATGAAATCAGTCTCCAAATCATCTATTTATAGTACACCAAACCAATTAGGACATTACTAATTAAGTGGAGAGGAGTCATTATGTAAAAAACTAGCCGTTTTGTGCATTAATATATGTGAGTATCGATACTCTTATATGGGTAACGATACTCATGTGACTGTTGAGCCAAAATTTGAATTTTTTGCTCTGAGTAACGTTACGTCATTACCCAGCTTGTGGGTATCATTACGTAGGGAGTTACTGAGCAGCATTACTCAAGGGTAGGTAGCCGTTATTTATGGTACAAAATAGCTCAAAAACGTTTTATTCCTTAAAGAATTGATTCCTAAACTTGTTATAATTAATTCCTAAGGGTTTTTACTTTTGAAAACAAGTTTCTACACGTTTTTTGCTAGCATATATAATATCGTTTTGTTATAAAACAAAAACTTTTGAAAACACTTTCTTAAAACATTTTCTAAGTGCATGTGTGAGAGATATATTATAATTTGGTTCTTGACAAGATAATTACCTAAGTCCTAAGACTCTAAAACATTTTCAATCTTGCCGACCTCGTTTTCTTATCGTTGTTGTCTTGCTTTCAAAGTGAATCCTCAATTTTTCAATGGTTGTCATTCATCAAAACCTAAACAATTAAAACTTTGCATATATTGTAACATGATTTGCACTTCAGGAGAGAGTTGATCTCCCATTTATATACCCGTTGTGATACCTATTATTTAGAGAATAAATCCGTATAAAATCGATTCAGATATTATCTTATTTTGTGGATTTGATAGTTGAGATTACGGGCCGTTTTTAGATCCGGAGAGGATTGTGCCATTATCATTGAATGAAATATGTCCGTAATGGATTTGGGCCTTCTAAGCCTAATATCCAGAACAATTATTATAAACTAGAAACTTAAATTTAAAATTATTAACATACCCTTTAATTAATGATGACAAAATACTCCTTTAGAAATTAATTTTAAAAACGTAAAAATACCTATACTTAATTAGATTAAAAAGACAAAAATGATCTTTTAGAATATATTTTTTTACTTTTAATTATAAATAAATTTTAATTTTAACTTTAATAGACAAACATACTCTCTCACTATTAATATTGTTTAATTGTATTATAAATTAAATATTGAAGTTAAAAAGACTAAAATAACGTTTTCATTTATTTTAAAAGACAAAAATATTTTTTTAGTATTACTCTAATCATGAAATGACACAATTACGTACCCTTTTCAAATTAAAATTGTTTAAGTTGTATTATAAATTAGAAATTCTAATGTAATTTTCAAAAGACTAAAATACCCTTTTATTAAATTTTAAAACGAATAATATATCCTAAACCCTTTTTACAATTTACATTATTTACTGGAATTAAAAGTTAAAAGTTCAATTAAAAATAACTAAAGTAGTCTTTTCAAAATAACTAAAGTAGTCTTTTCAAAATATTTATTTTATTTAAAAAAATATACGTGAATACAGTTTCATAATTGTAAACGTTAAATCATATCCGTCACATAAAAAAAATGCTAAATCATATTTGTAAACGCTAAACGCTAAACTTTCTATTTCATAATTATAAACACTAAATCATATTTTATCCGGTTCTATAATTTTAAAATATAAACAAAATGTTAGATACTATTTTGCACAAAAAATTTTAGAATTTTTTTTACTTTTTATCGAAGCTATCTGGATCAAAATAGTATTTAATTCTTAAATATATTAACGTTTATTAATAATGAAGTATATTTAATTCGTTGTTTCCAAATTTTAAATGCTTACCACTTAAATTGACATTAATTTATGTCCAATTATTGTATTTATTCCTTTATTTTATTTGCATTTTTATTTTTTTTAGTCCATTTTAAAAAATATTTTCCAATTATGGTCCATGAAAAACAAGTTTCACTCTCACAAGCCTAAAGTCCAAAACCCATCAAGGCCCACAAACTTAAACAATATTCCATTGTGCTTAACCAGGTCCGGGCTTAGCTAGCGCCGTCTTCGCCAGCTGCTGGCTTCCCATAGCCAGTGAAGAAACTGCTGCTGAGATCGAGGTTGTCAAGCATCGACATACCGCTCTACGCTTCTGCCATCCGTCCCAGTGTTGTCGTTCACCCAGCATTGCTGCTCTTCTGCCTGCATCGCCAGTTTGGAATCATCTTACTCGCCTTTAATTAGCTCTATTACCAATTATGATCCATAGCTCTCCCTCTCTTAGCGTTCCTGGTTTGCTCCTCTGGCGAGGTCGTTCTTCTCTTACTCTAAGCATGTCCTTCAGTGGAATCGCCACCCTTCCCGTTGCTGGTTAAGCTACCGTCGCCGAGCTAGAGCCTCCTGTAATGCGGTGGCAACCGTCGAAGTAAAATTATGATGTTCAGTTGTTATAAGGTGGATGGTAGGGTTTACCATTCATAATCACATTTAGGGGAAGATAAGATTAGTTAGTGGGGGAATGGGATACCGTGCTGTAATTTACTAAGTTTTCTTTCCCCAAAAACGAAAATGTCTATGACATAAACCAAAAAATCATGCAACAAACCAACTCAGGAGACCTTAGTTAGTAGCTTCCCTTTTATGCCATTTAATTACAACCAATAAGTACATTTTTGGGTATTTAGTTATCCACAAAACGATAAAAATTAACGGCTTGACCGGATACACAACTAACACATTAGATAACATAGGTTGAGGGTGTAACATGGAAAAACTTTCCTATATAATTAAGTGTTAATTATGAACTTTTCAATATAATTTTGAGGATGAGTAGAAGTAATTTGGTAAGGATTATGCTACTTAGATCCCCCGATATCTTAAGATGAGGTGTGGACGCTGATCATTGGCGACTATAAGAGATTACATGATTTGCAGGATGACTCTATTGTCAATGGTCCGACATACTTGAGGAAGAAGATTACTCTGCTCGACCATCATGAGCTCACACAAATAGTGGAGTAGTAAAACTGGTCGACATACGAAGAGCTGGAGGCTAAATACCAATAGGACCTCAAAAATTCACGACAACAGTACGAGTTTGACGCTTTTCGCTACAAAAGAGCTTCATCAATACTCGATAGGTGGAGTTCAACAAGTGGAAGAGCACCATGTATCAGATGTACGCATTCATGCAGCATACGCAAGATGGCTCTTCATCATCCAATGCTCTACTGCCACCCACATACTACAACAAATCCGGCAGATAACAGCGATTCTCATGACAAATAGCGCCGCTAAACATTTAGCGGCGGTCTTTCATAATCGCTGGTATAACCGTCGCGAAACGGTTTTTATTTATCTATATGCTCATAAGGAATCCGACATCAATTTTTTAGCGGCGGTTTAGAACCAATCCCCGATAAAATGACACATGTTGAAAATATACTAGTTTTTTATTGAACCGGTTACGAATCATCGGTTCAAACTTGTGCACTGCGCCCCTCCACAGTGCACTTGCGGTATTACAGCATTATACTAGGGACTCCCTCTTTTTGTAATTAATTCCGAAAGTTATCTTGGAGGGATTCAAACTAGCTGGGACAAAGGGGTCGAAGCTCCTTTACTTCAACATTGTTCCACCAAGTCAACCCAACATTCAATACATGTAATGCAACAAATTATATCTATAGAAATATCTATAATATGCAAGTTGTGCATTATTTTGAATGATGAAAATTTTAATTATTGATATTTTTCAATAAGAGGTTTAATTAAGTATTTATTTATATTTTATCTGTTATGTATAAAAAATATTTTATTAACAATAAAAATTGATGTCATCACTTATTAATTAATTAGATTTGAGTGATATGAAATATTATTTTTAACATTTTAATTTATTTTATTATAATTTTATATAATTATTTACGTTTGTTTAATATATTAAAAAACATATTTTTTCTTGAAAAATTAAAAAAAAATTCAAAACATATACCTTTTTAAATCATTTTTACCATAAAAATTATCTTAAAAGTGTTAAAAAAATATATTGCTTTTAAATAGATTAAAAAGAATAAGTTATTAGCATATATAAATATATAGGTAAGCTTGTTTATTTTTTTTAATTTCATTTGCGACGATACTAACAAAAACTGCCGCCAAATTTCCAAAACAGTTGAGAAATGTATCTATTTAGTGGCAGTTGGACACAAATCACCACAAAATACAAAAACTTAACAGCACATTATACGAACCGTCGTAAAAACCTCCGCTAAATAATTGTTGCTATTTGTCAAAATTGTTACAGTGACATATCCAACTCCACGACCCCTAAACTACCACTTGCACCTCAGGATGGCCATTATATATATATATATAGTTGCTTTGATTAGGTCGGCATTAATATTGAATTCATAAAATAATCATAATGTCGTCGATAAATGTCGTCGATAAATTAAAGGGTTAATTATCCTGTTACTCTCTATAATTTCATCAAATTTTTAATTAGGTTCATATATTTTTTTTCTTTCAATTATAAAGATTCACAGTGACTCAGAGAAGAAGGATTGAATCTGAGCACACTTTTTCATCCAAATAGAAAAGTGAATGCTTGCTGTTAAACTTTGCCTAGTTGAGTTGCAGGAGACAAAAATGCAGCAGAACAGAAAATGCAAAATTCAAATAGAACACTAGCAAGTATCCTGGTTCGGCTACCTCCACTACAGCCTACATCCAGTCTCCACCACAACCATGGTGGAATTCCACTAATTTCAATGAAGTTACAAACATCAATTCAAAGAAATTACACTTTGCCTTAACCAAGGACTTTCAACCTAAACTAACCTAGCTTAGTAATCAACATGAGTGCTATCCCAACTCACAAGGGGAACCTCTCAGACTCATGATACAAAACAGAAATTATTCTAAAACTCAAAATCAATTTTCAATGGCTTTTTTTCTCAAATCTATTATTCTTGTCTTTTCTCTGAATGGTTTTTGCTAATTTCTCACCTAATGTCTTTTCTCAACATGAAACAATAATGATAGAGTAGAAAAGCAGAATATTCAATGAAGCTCTTTGAAGGAGAGACCTATTGCTGAAAATGCAATGGTAATACTCAATTGATGTGCTTTCTCTCCCTACTTCTTCTCTTGGTTGAATGCTCCTTTTATATAGGTCAATTGCCTCCAAGAGAACCAAGCATTATCAATTAAACTTGAGCAAATATTCCAACTGGAGCCTGCTGATTCTGCAGCAAGGTAGTGGTTGTGTGTGACTCTACCAACTTGCAAAACGCTCACTGCAATATTGTACAGCATAGCAGGGACGTGGTTGTGCAACCTTGCACACTGCTTTTGTCCTTGTGTTCCCTCTTGCTTGTCTTTGTTGTACCATCTTGAATCGCAACCCTTCATTAGTACTTTGGCTCCAAGTTCTCATCTTCCTCTCTTAGACTAAGATGATGTTGATGTTGTGCTGCCCTTGAGCTTCTTGTAATGAGAAATTAGGTTTTCCTGTTGGTCCAAGGTTAGACCCGAATGTATTCTAGCTGGGTTAATGTGCAGATTTTTTGTTTCACAAACCAGCACATTGATAAACCCCATTTCGATGGGTTATTTCATATCATAAATTGATTAATTATCGACCTTTCACCACTTAAATACTAGCAAAATAGGCTTGTTTGCGTTTAATCGTTCCTTAGGGCTATAAATGTAATTACTTGCTATTTTGGCCAACTTTTACTATGTTTTAAACCGTTTTTCGTTCCGCACGATGTCTTGATGTGTGCGCTCAAGTGTTTCAGGCTTTAACAGGCAAAGTTCGGAGCGGAAGTGGCTAAAAAGGACAAGAGAAACAAGAAGATCGCAAAGAAACCCTAAAAGGCAAAATCTAGACCCTGTGCGTACGCACCACCTCGCCTTGGGCGGAACGCCCAAAGTTGAGAACGGAGCCTAGTGCGTACGCACCAAATGGTTCTGTGCATACGCACCAGTGGATTTCAGCATCTATAAATAGAAGAGCCTTCACCATTCAAAAGGGGAGCCCTTTTCACCATTCCTTTAGTTTAGTTTAGGGTTCCATTAGTTTCCTTGTCCAGTTTTTACTAGCCAAACATTTTATTGCTTTTTATTATCTGTTTTGCATGCTGTTACTCTGCCGATTTTAATTTCGAATTATTCAATTTTACTGCCGTTATTCTGTGCTTTTGATTTCTGTTATTTTACCATTATGTCTTACTGTTATATTGCCCGTTTAAATTCCGCAATTATGATTTCCGTACGTAGCGAGTAGTGACCACAGTGACTTGGCTTTGGGGTGAAATGTGCGAATGATCTTAGCTGTCGATCCCTAAGTGCAACGGATGGGAGGAACGGAGTTAATTTCGATGCCATTAACGCTACGCCCCTTCTAGCAGTGCGGGGACCTTAAATGAGACAGACTCAATTCGGTGCAAAGTGCACTACTGGTGAGTTCTTCCTGGTGACGCGAGATTTACTCGAGTTCTGTTGAGACCTAGGCCCCCTACTGTTGTGTATGCCTAGGACATTCGGATAGGGGTTAACTCCGCCGCCCTGTGGTGGTTAGTTTCCTTTAGGTGACAGTCCATCCAATCTAGGATCGACAGTGCTCATAGGGACGTACAGTATTTCAACCCATAGCCGGACACTTTTTAATCCACTGCTATTTTAATCTGTTTACTTGCACTCAGTTCTTAATAACAACTTGCAACCAACCCCGATATTTTCTCAACCAAAGACAAACCTCTATTTCTGCTTCCTAGGGAGAACGACCCGAGTCCAGTACTCGGTATTTTCAAACTTGGTTGTATCTCTGTGACACCTTTTTAACTAAATTTGGCGTGGTTCCCTTGACACCGGTTCAGAGCTATCTGCAATGAAACTCTGCTTTTTCGGACCGGTCTCTGGCCGCACGTCAGACATTTACTTTACTCTCATTCAAGTAAATGGGTTGCAATAACTTAGATATGGGGCCTGCACAAATAACACACACATCAAACAACTTTTGGGTTTTCTCAACCCAACCAAATTAATGTTTTGTAATCACACAAATATTATAGTTTCCTAAACTCAACAATCTCCTCTTTGATGACAAATATTAATTATAAGGAATAATCAAAGGAATTGAAATAGATAAAGTTAAGAAACTTCCCTTTATGGACTACTCCTTGAAATTGTGTTCTCCCCTCTTTTTCATAAGGATTGCTCCCCTGAAATATAGCTTACAAAACATAGGGATACACAACATATTGACAAACTATACAAGCACTATGAATCAAAGCTTAACGAAAAAGCTTGCATGTTGTTAATCAAAGCACTAATCTCTTAACTCAAACAAATCATAGCATTTGATCACATAGATAACCAGAATATCCAAAGCAATTAGCACATGATAAAAGCATGAAGCAAATAAACAATAAGAGATTATGTTGGTGCTTAAAATAGAAATAGTAGTAGTAGAAAATAGGTTCAAACTTCATCCAACTAAAGACTACTAACTACTAAAAGCTACTCGAGCTAGCCTCACTTTCAGTTCCAATATTTCTCCCCCTTTTGGCATCAAGGTGGGTGAGAAAATATGGATAAAAAATCCTACAAAACAAAATGTTGGAGCCTCATGAAAGTCAATAGCAGCAATATAGATAATCACACAAAATTCTTAGGTATTGAGTTCGACTGTCTTCCTGTCATCTTCAGTCCACTCTTCTTTTTCCTTGGGAACCACATTTTCTTTGGTATTTGTCTTCGAAGAAATGGTAGGGTCGTTCAAAACCACTTTCCACATTCTGTAATCAGCAGCTTGCATGAAAATCTTCATTCATTACTTCCAGTAGGCATAGTTCTTCCCAGTGAACAAGGGAGGCTTGTTGCTGGATTGCCCTTCAGATAAAGTGTACGCCACTATGTGGGTTCCCATGTTGGCCAAAGGATCTTTGCTCCAAATTGAAAGACTTGATGCTTGAGACCTTGCTCCTGATACCAATTGAAGATTCGCAGTGACTCAGAGAAGGGGGATTGAATCTGAGCACACTTTTTTGGCCAAATAGAAAAGTGAATGCTTGCTGTTAAAATTTGCCTAGTCGAGTTGCAGGAGACAAAATGACTTTTGTCTCATAAAATACAGCAGAACAGAAAATGCAGAACTCAAATAGAACACCAATAAGTATTCTGGTTCGGCTACCTCCACCGCAGCCTATATCCAGTCTCCACCACAACCATAGTGGAATTTCACTAATTTCAATGAAGTTACAAACACCAATTCAAAGAAATTACACTTTGCCTTAACCAAGGACTTTCAACCTAAGCTAACCTAGTTTAGTAATCAACATGAGTGCTATCCCAACTCACAAGGTGAACCTCTCAGGCTCATGACACAAAACAGAAACTATTCTAAAACTTAGAATCAATTTCCAATGGCTTTTTCTCAAATCTATCACTCTTGCCTTTTCTCTCAATGAATTTTGCTAATTTCTCACTTAATGTCTTTTCTCACCATGAACAAGAATGATAAACTAGAAAAGCAAAATATTCAATGTAGCTCTTTGAAGGAGAGACCTATTGCTGAAAATGCAATGGTAATACTCAATTGATGTGCTTTCTCTCCTTGCTTCTTCTCTTGGCTGAATGCTCCTTTTATATAGGTCCATTGTCTCCAAGAGAACCAAGCATTATTAATTAAACTTGAGCAAATCTTCTAGTTGGAGCCTGCTGATTCTACAGCAAGGTAGTGGTTGTGTGTGACTCTGCCAACTTGTAAAACGCTCACTGCAATATTGGGGCAGCAGCAGGGACGTGGTTGTGCAACCTTGCACACTACTCTTGTCCTTGTGATCCCTCTTGCTTGTCCTTGTTGTACCATCTTTAATCACAACCCTTCATTTGTTCTTTGACTCCAAGTTCTCATCTTCCTCCCTTAGATTAAGATGATGTTGATGTTGTGCTGCCCTTGAGCTTCTTGCTTATAATGAGAAATTAGGTTTTCCTCTTGCTCCGAGGTTAGACCCGAATGTATTCTAGCTGGATTAATGTGCAAATTTTTTGTTTCACAAATCAGCACTTTTAGTTTACTCTCATTCAAGTAAATAGGTTGCAATAGCTTAGATATGGGCCTGCACAAATAACACACACATCAAACAACTTTTGGGCTTTCTCAACCCAACCAAATTAATGTTTTGTCTTCACACAAAAATATTATTATTTTCTAAACTCAACAAATTAGATCCCTATCTTGTTTTCAACATTGTAATTGGGTCTCTGTCATGATAGCAGTATTAGAATTGACGAAATATATCACAACAACTAATAGCTAACTCTCTAAATATGACCTCTTTATATTTTGGAATTACAAAATAATACTTTTCCTCTACTTTAACATACTTTGAACTTCTTGAAAATAGAAGACTTTGATTTATGTAATTTGATAATATTTTAGAGGAATAAAGATGAGAAAAGTGAAGAAAAAATATATTTAGGCGAATATAAGCCTTATGTAAAGTATATGGTACGAAAATAATAAAAAATTTTCACTATATAAATATTTTCTTTTAACGTTTACTATTAATAAGAACCTATATTACAAAATAAAAAATGGTATAGGAACTCAATTAAAAAGAAAAAAAAAATATAAGAACCCAATTAAAAATTTAGTGAAAATATACAGAATAGCAAAATAATTAAACCTAAATTAAAAACAAATAGCTTCTTTTAACTCAATTTTTCTGACAGCCTTACCTTCGATAGTTATGAGAAAAATCAATTTTCCACCATATTCTATTAGCAACGGTTCTAAACATCGACATTAATATCTTCTTAATACCGAAAGTTCATCAATGAGAGAAAATATTTTATATAAAAGCTCCAACATCTTGTAGAGCATTATATTTTCTTTTATGAAACATTTTTTGTTATTTCTAAAATTTAAATTCAAAACGTTTTAATTAAAGTATAGAACACTTATCGTTTTGATAAATATTATCTTTGTTATTATTACATATTTTAAATAAATAATATAGTGCATTAAGAGACAAACTAGTATTTATTAATACACTAAACCATACTGCATAAAGAAAAGAAAAAAAAACTTAACGATCATATGTAGCGATATACAAATCAGCTACAGTTTACTGTTCATTAATATTTTTATAAGGGTAATGCTATTTGAACAAGTGGTTTTGGCCAACCAAGTGCAACCAAGTGATATATATCTATGCTAAATAGAATATTATTTCGGTGTCAAATAGCATAAAAAAGTGCACTTAAATAAAATTCTATTTGACACCGAAATAGTCTTCTATTTAGCATAGAAATAAACCACTTGGTTGCACTTGGTTGGCCAAAACCACTTGTTCACATAGAATTATTGTTTTTGTAATATGCTAGTCACAATAAATTAATAATGCGTTTTTTTTTTGTCTGTTTATAATAATGCATTTTTTTAAAAGAATAATTCCAATGCATTATCAGTGTAAACTCACTTTACACAGACAACCAATAAAAGTAAAATAACTTACTATATTATAATTATCTTAAAATATTAATTTTTATAAAATAAAAAATAAAAAACCAATTCTTTATCTTTCTTGAATTTCTCAACCACACTTTAATGAGCTTTTAATTCTCTTCTTTCATATGCGTTATCAAATGAAGATCCGGAGCCATATGAAGGCATGAAGTTCACGTCAATGGATGAAGCAAAGAATTATTACATGTACTAATAAAGACAATAAAAAATTAATTAAAAAAGGAGATTCTCAATTTTTTTAGTTTTAAAATTTGATCATATATTTAAGAATAGTTTTTTCATTAGAGAATACGTGTACTAAAAAAATAAGTAAATATTAACCAAAATAAAAATAAATATAAAGTAATCTCTTAAATTATAATTAAAATTTAGAAGATAATAAATTATTTTAATAATAATAATATCAAATACAAAGAACTCAGATTTTATTTTTCATCATGCTCAAATACTAACAAAATAAAAATGTAATAGACATTTGAAAAGAGAAAAATAAAAAAAATGTAGAGAAGAGAAATACGGATAGAGAAGAAATAAAATGAAAAGATAATGTATATGAAAGAAGAGAATTAAAAGCTTATTAAAGCGTGGTTGAGAAATTCAAAAAACATAAAGAGTCAGCTTTTTATTTTTTATTTTATAAAATTTTTATTGATTGTCTGTGTAAAATGAACTTACACTCACAGTGAATTGGAATTATTTATAATAATGCATTTGAACATTTTTCATGTGTCAAAAAAAAAAAACAGGTTTCAATTTCATTCGTCTGCCTAAAGTAATAATAATAATAACATGTTTCATGTTGCAATGCCAGCTATGGAAAAATGACCTGACATATCCACGTCGGTTGTTTTAAATCATTTTCAGAAAGCAATTGGTATTAATAAAATAATTTGTCTTAATAATAGTGTATTTTACTAGTTCAAGTAATAACGGGTGATCAGTCAAACTGTGTGACCTGATAATAATTAAATAATTATTTAAAATTATAATAAAATATCTATATAAAGGGAATACCAAGTCATTGGTGTTCAAATTTTTTGGACAAAATCACCATACAACGTGGAACAAAATATTTGGCTATAATGATTACTAAATTTGTTTTAAAAACCCTATAAACTTCCCCACTTAAAAACAGTTACCTATAACTCCACACTTAAAAAAAAAAATAGTTGTTATATTTCTCTAAAAAAAAATAACAACTCTCATTCACACTTTTATTATTATTTTTTTAACATTCAAAATCATACTATTCTCCTTTTTCTTCTATCATTTCTTTCATTTTTTTTTTCTTCGTTACTATTTCATATACATTCTCCTCCTTCTTATTCTCCTATCATTTCTTTTCTTTTTCTTTTTTTTTTTTTTCTATTTCATACATTTCGGAGTTTCATACATCTTAAATCATCCAGCATCCTAAAAAAATTGTATTTAATTTAGCGCATTTTCTATAGAATTATTATGTTTATTCAATTTTCATACTAACTAATAATTTTTGAAATCTTAATTATGCATTTCTTTTACATTGATTGATCACCTATATTTAGAAAACTTCTTTGTTGTGAGCTTTTGATAATCTTTTACTAATTTTGTAACAAATTTTTTCTAAATTTGATACGTTTTATTATTTTTTTTTCAAATATCTGAAGCAATTAAATAAATCACATGCATTTTTCCAATATATTGAGTACTTAAAAATATGTCATTTAGAGTAGGTTATCATTCTTTAAATGACAAAAAGAAAATGAGTAAACTCCTGATTTTGTTATGATGAATTTTGTATATTTCTTTGTTAATTTTGATTAAAATCTTCAACTTTTGAATTTATTTGAATTAATTGTTAGTTAGCATGAGAAATATTTGAATTTAAAAGCATTTGAAGAAGGAAAATACATGAATTTTTTTAAAATAAATAATATTTAATAAGTATTTACCGATTTAAATAAGTATATGAATATTTACCTTTTTATTTGTTGTTCCCAGTGCCGCAGGGAGAGGCAGAGTGGTGGCAAAAGGGGAGTGCAACGAGCTTGGAGAGCAGCACTGGCCATGCTTTTCTGAACCATTGCCACAGGGATGCGTAAATGGCTGAAAAGGAGGGTGCCGTGGGGACAGGTCATGGCACTGGGTCAACGCAGTGACTCCACCAGTGGTTGCGGCACTGACATAACTTAGTGACATTGGCAATAGCTGCGGCACTGGGTATGCAATAGGCCATGAACAGTGGCTGGTTCATGTGAACTCCTATATAACCAGCAACTTGAGCAGCTTCCCATTTCATTCAAAACTTTATACTCACTCTTTTTTGCTTCTTGTTATTTTTTTTTATGGATCAACCTCTGATAATCCGGTTGCATCCGAATGCTGTCATACCACTGCTCAAAACCCCTCACGCACCCACTAATCGGGTCTTCATCCGTGCGAAGGCCAATATGATATGCCACATCCTGAAAATATTGAGCAGTTATTCTCAGTAGCCATCATAAATATGTATTTCAATAAACATTTCTAAACAAAAAATATTAATACCTGCAATGTGATCGTGCACTCACCCCACGGGAGATGGAAACTGCGTGTTTCCGGTCTCCACATCTCAACCAGAGCAGACAGCAACGACATATCATAGTCAAAGGCACGCATCTCTAACGAGACCCCCAAAACCGACTTCGTGAATATATAGAACCAGACATTCTGGTGGTGGCATGCTAGGAACGACACCAGAGGCGTTAGCATCTGAGGAGTCTGTCGTTAACACAATCATAAATAAACAAATTATACTTTGTTATTTCCATCAAGTTTACTCGATTATATCAATACTCAAAAATAAGTACACATCATATTAAAACAAAATATTTAAAATTATAAATCAGATTATACTCACAATATTAGTTATACATTAACAAAAAAAATACTCAATTTAATTTTTTGCATTAAGAACGACTGAATTTAAAATTATAGAGTTTTATTAAATATGAACAATAAAATAATTTAAACAAGAAAATATCTCCTAAGACTATAATTATTTTTATTTATTTCAAGAAAACTACTTTATTGTGTGTACTTAATAATTATGATATGTATTAGAAGTATTTAGTTAGCCCTCTTTTTATTTTTTATAAATTAAAATATTTAAATTTTAAACCTAACAATAGTAAAAAAAAGGTTTATATTTTTTATCAACGTCTAATTAATTCAAGTGATTTAATAAATTCTTTTAATAAAAATTTTGGTAAAGAAAGATTTTCTTAAAAAATTATTACATATGATCAAAATATACTCTATCATATTTGATCGAGTAAAATATTATTTTGTTATTTGCATTTGATCCAAATAACAAAATAACTTGTATATATACTAAATAATTTTTCTTACAATTTTAATCCTAAAATGAATGCAACTTAAATTATAACCAACACTAATTAGCCACTTTTATATTAAAACCTACACTAACCATTTTCAAATTAAAACCTTCTTGTCATTCTAACCATACAATAACCAGTCTAACTATGCAAATTCTAGCACACCACTGAAGAATATATCTAGCTATACAATCTCACTAATCTGGAATCCTAATGCACCGGCCACATGGTGGGTCGCGTCCAGCCTGTTGATATATGGATCCCGTATAACTTGACCTCTTCCTCAACTCCTACCGCCATCCCGCTCAACACTCTTTTCTTGGATTTTTTTTTAAAGCCACTCAACCAAAACAACCACAAAAAATAGAAAATGGTAAAGTGAAGTGGGAGAGGTGTCACGCAGGCTTATACATAGGCGAATCCTGCATATGCAATGCCGCGACCATTGCTAGAGGCACTAGGATAAGTCAATGCCGTAGCCACTGGTTGAGGCACCACGTTGGCCCAGTGTCGCGGTCTTATCCCACGGCACCCTCTCTTTCCACCAGTCACGCACCCCCGCGGCACTGGTTCAGAAAAACATGGCCAGTACCGCCCCCCAAGCCCACGGCACTTCCCTATATCTAACACTCAGCCTCTCCCTGCGATACTGAAACAACAAATAAAAAGATAAATATTTATATATTTATTTAACTTGGTAAATACTCATTAAATATTATTTATTTAAAAAAAATCTGAAAATACATAGCTACTATTGGTATGCCATTTATTATCATTATTTTAATGCATGTATCATTCAAAATACATTTCATCCAATAAGATGGGTGACTAGCATGATAGAAATGATGGTATGCTTGGTTAAAAATATTGGATGTGTTATCTATTGAAGCGTATTTATTTTTTTTGAAAAAAATATATATGGTTATGTGTAACATTATATTTGTGTAAGAGACATAAGCATGGTGCATGATTCATATAAAAAAGAATAAGCTCATTATTTTTGTGTCTTCATTTATGCCTTACATGAATTGAAGATGTACCTACAAAAGTTACATTTAAGCCATTTGATGTTTTTTAGATGATGATTTTTTTTTTTTTTAATTTTATACAAGGTTTCTTTTTGTGCTGTACTTTAATTTTCAATATTTAGAATAAATAAAAACTATGATCTTTAATACATTATATAATTCAAAAATACTTATTATAGGGAAAAAAAGTTATAAAGTATTCATTTGAAGATTATATTATAAAAATAAATACATATACTTAACATTTTTTAAATTATGAACATGAAATGATATTACTTGAAAAAAAATAAAGTATTAATTAAGTAAAATACTAAAATATGAGTACGTGAATATTTATTTTTAAATAAAATAAAATATATTGAGAAATAAATTATTTAAATTTTTTTTTACGTAATATATACTATTCTTATTAAAAAAAAAACTATGCACTTTTCAATAATAAAATATAGAAAGTCTATACATATTTTGTTAACTCATTAATATATACTTTTTTTTCTTTGTTTTAAACTATTATCAATGGGAAATATATATATATATATATATATATATATATATAT
>JASCZI010121925.1:0-13059 GCA_036250425.1 Stylosanthes scabra | reverse complement strand
TATATATATATATATATATATATATATATATATATATATATATATATATATATTTGAAAATGAAAAGAATAGTAACAACTATGCCTTCTAAAATTTATATGTTCCTTTTGAAAATGATCTTTTAAAAATGAAAAAATTAGTAAATTAATCAAGTAAAATATGATTACTATAAAACTTGTAATTTTTATAATTTTGGATTCTATTATCTTGACAAAAGAGTAATTAAACTTAATTTTATTTTTTATCAACTTTCTTATTAGAAAAACCTAATTTACTTGTAAGTTTCAATATCAATAATGTAATAATCCTTTAAAGTGTATCCATTGGCCTTTTAATTTAATTTATTATTATATAATAAAAAGGTAAAGTTCTGTTTTGGTACCCAACATTTAGGTCGAATTCTATTTTTAGTCCTCGACCTTTAAAACATTCTATTTTGATCAAAAAAATTTTCAATTGGACCAAATCAAGTCTCACTGTTAAAGGTTAGACGAGAACTTAACATTGTAGCTGACGTGGCCGATTGCTCGGTGATTATTTGCTTCAGTTCTTGGTTCAAAAACTTCACATGACGAAGTTTGACACTTCATCTTTTTTTCTAATTCTTGTAACAAATAAAAATTTGAAAGCCTAATCATTCATCATTATTGTGCGAAAATCAAACCAAGAAAGTCTATTTGCTTCTTGTGGGTTATTCGACCTTACCTACATAACGAGTTCAGGTTACATTGGCTTTTCAAGAAGAAGAGAGAAACGGCCATGAACGGCATTAAGTTCCCATCCAACTTTTAATTGTGGGACTTGATGGAGTATAATTGAAATTTTTTAGGACCAAAATAAGAGGTTTTAAACGTTAGAGACTAAAATAGAATTTGCCTCAAATATTAGGGATCAAAAAGTATTTTACCTTAATAAAAATTAACTCATATTTTAAAATGGTAAGAGAATCTTTGGTCATTAGAATAAAGGCTTAATTACTCTGATGGCTCTCTAGATTTACCAAATTTTCAATTAGGTCTTTATGTTTTTTTTTCCCTTTCAATTAGATCCTTATACTGTTTTTAATTTTATAATTAAATCCTTGTCGTGACAAAAATATTAAAATTAACGAAATATATTATCTTTAAATTGAATATATCATAATAACAAATGACTATCTCCCTAAATATGACTTCTTTATGTATTTTAGACTGATTAAAAAATATTTTTTCTCAATTTTAATATACTTTGAGCTTCTTAAAGATATGTAATTTTGATTCATATAATTTGATAATATTTTAGAAGAATAAATATAAGAAAAGTGAAGGAAAAATATATCCAGGTGAGTATAAGTCTTGTGTAAAGCATATGGTACGAGAATAATAAATAAATTCACAATTTATAAATGTCTTATTTTAACGTTTATTAATGATAGGGACCTAATTACAAAATTAAAAATGGTATAGGAACTCAATTGAAAGCAAAAAAAAGTATAAAGACCTAATTAAAAATTTGGTGAAATTATAGGAGCTAACAGAATAATTAAACCTTAGACTAATGGTTCATAGTTTTTCTCTTCTTAAAATTAAATGTTACAAATTTTAATTTTTTTTCTCTTTCTATCATTTTCATTTTTAAAAACCATCACCTTTTTAGCATAATTTTAGAGTTTAGGATTTAAAGTTTAGGGTTTAGCATTTAGGATTTATGAATTGAAAAATGCTAGGTAATCAATAAAAATTCAGCCAACATCAGCCAACAACTTGAATTAGAAGTTTTATTTCTTTAGATTTCGGATGTTCTATTCCTAGGTTTTTGATGTTCTGTTTCTAAAATTGGCTGATAATTACTTTAGATTTCGAATGTTCTATGATTTTCATTGTGGACGTTCTATTAATAGTAATTATGGATGTTATGTTTTTTATTGGCTATTTGTTAGTTTGAAAATTATTGGCTACCTATATTTTTTTCTTATGAATTAGGATTTAAGATTTAGGATTTATGATTTAAAAAAATAATTTTTATATGAAAATAAAATAATTGTAAATGTGTCTAATATATTTTAAAAAAAATTATTTGAAAAGTCGTTTTTCTGTTGAAAGGAAAGAAAAAGAAAAAAAAGGTAATAAATTTAAATATGTTGAATGTAATTGAATTTTTAATTTTTTGATAAAAGAAAAGCTAAATAAAATGATAAAATTGAAGAACACTGTTTCAATATATGCCTCACTAAAATTTAAGAATGGTAGTACAAAGTATTGTCCAATTTCTTCTTATTTTTTTTTATGTTAATACTAACAATACTTTTTCTTTTTGGACAAGGCTAACATGAAAATAATAAGAAGTGAGGTGTAACATTTCATACCGCTAGCACGGTATTGTTAGCTTTAACCTTAACTAGTAGAGATGCTAAGCTCTTTTTGTGAGTCTCCCACACTCACTTAACCTCGGGATTTGTTTTTGACAAAATACGAACCCATCAAAATGCGTCAAGCTGGGGAGAGATATTTGTACCCTTATAAAGTATGTTTCATTCTCTTCTCCAATTGATGTGAGACTTTACATGATGTGTTTGGTTTGCATTTTCATTTTCTATTTTCATGTTTAGTATTTTCTCTTTTCTGAATTTTGTGAAGGAAAAAGAGAAAACAACAGAAAATGAGATTTTATTGTTTTAACTGTTTTATTTTTTTAAAATAGAAAATACTGAAAATGAAAATAGAAAATAAAAACGCAAACCAAATGCACGCTAAAACTTTTCTAATTTAATTACCATACTATACAGAGGAATGTTAGGTAATCAATAAAAATTCAGCTAATATCAGCCAATAATTTAAATTAGATATTCTATTTTTTTAGATTTTGGATGTTCTGTGTTTTTTTTAAAAAATCTATGGAGTTATATTTATATTTGATTTTTAAAAGTTCTTGATTGTGTAGTATACGATGTTCTGTTTTTAACATTTTGGATGTTCTTCTGATTTGTTAATTAATTTATTGGTTAGAAAAATATTAATTATCTCTAATTTTTTTTGTACTATATAATTGTTAAATATATTAATAAATAGATAAATTAAATACCCCTTTGGTCCTTGAGAGTGTGTCAAGTATATCTATGACTTCCGGATCCCTAGCAATCCCATATTGCTTTGTGAAATTCATCTCCCTGAATTCCTCCAGAGGCACCAAAGCTAAAATAAAAAACAAACACAAAAACGTCACCCTAAATTATGTAAAATAATTAAATACCGACGATTTTAACTAAAAAAACTATAAACTATTGATCTATTTATTTTAGATAGTTTTATGGAACTAATCCAATCTTCAGAATTAGCGATTATGGTACTTACGCGAACCGGTGTTCTGAAAGAGATCCTTTCTTGTGTGATGAGCTTCCGGATGCTGAACATTGATCAAAATGATTCGATTATCTTCGTCTACGAGATTATCAACAGCCCATTTGACTTTAATTAATGAAAAATTTAAAATTTTTAAGAGAATAATGTTTTTGTTAATCATGTTCATTTGACTCTAATGTACATTTTATATATAAATAGAAGAAAGAAACATATAATTTTTGTATTTCTTATAGATGATAAAAATGTCATTTTCATTAAAATTAGTTACAGTATAAATACTTTTATATAATAATATTTTATATTCGATAATGCTATATGTACTGCTATGTATCTTTATACATTTCATTAATAATACATAAAATATAAACATCAACACAAAAAAATTAACAAAACACATGACATACAATAACATAAAAACAGTTATATATATATAACACAAAAATAATATACCTCAACACATAAATCAAAATAAAAGAAGAAGACAAAAAATGTATAAAAATATATTGATACACGTAGATTAATTCTTTCGATAATTTTTTGGTGAAGAGAAAAAAAAATGAAGGGTATGAAAAAGAGAAGAAAAATAAACTATTAAATTAATGTGAGTATAGATTTTGACAAAACTTATAATCATTTTGATTCATTAGATTTAATTACATTTTATTCTTTTATTTTTTTTCATTTCAACATAGGAGATTCTAATGCTTTTATATTTGACTAACAAGTTGTGATTAAATGATAATTACTAAAGATCATAATGCAATGCCTCACATATACTGACTAGTACTAATAATTAATATACACCAATAATAATTGATCCAGCCACTTTGGTTATTTAATGTTACCCCCAAAAAATGTGTTATCGAGATCTCCCCCAACCATATCATAATTGATAATTGAAATCCAAATGTAACAATAACCATCATATATATTATTATTAACTCAGTGTAATTGATTACATGGACTACAGTAGTACACTACAACCATGAATTGGAAGAGTTTGCAAATCTGATGAAAATGAGTCTAGGTAGCAAAGTAGAAGATAATTGTAAGTTAGAGGTTAGCAGAATTCGTCTCAAATGGAGACTTGACGTAAAGAATTTCCCCATGTACTAGCTAGGTCTAATTTTTTTTTTTTAATGTTGGATTGGACAAACCTCGATCTTAGGATACTAAGCTAGATTCTAGGTTCTCCACTTACGTGCACCCGTTGTGCAACTGTCGGGGAAACTTTGAGGGAGGAACTAAGTGAGAGCACATAAGATGAGAAGGCACCACATCCAACTTAAAACTTTAAGGTGTTAAGTAAATGGGTCTCTCATCTTATAAACTCATCACTTCTCCTTACTCTCAAAGATGTGGGACTAACCCCTCACACTTAAATATCAACAATCTCCCCATCAAGTGTGAGTCTCCACATCGAGCACAACTCCCCTAGCTCCTTCACCACATTTCGAGTATTCGTCCATCACACCGCCGTATAACACCGCGGGACTCGCTGCTCGAACCACCTTGTCGAGAGGACTTTCGATGCTTCTCATAAATACTTCTTAAAACCAGACCGATCAACCATCGGCTCTGATACCACTTGTAGGGCCACCGTGGGGAGCAAAACCGTTGGGGAAACCTTTTGGGGAGGAACCAAGTGAGGGAACACAAGATGAGAAGACACCACATCAAACTCAAAATCTTAAGGTGTCAAGTAAATGGGTCTCTCATTTTATAAACCCCCCACTTCTCTTTGTTTTTCTTCAATGTGGGACAAATTTTAGTGCCTACTCACACTTGAACTTGTTGCGGAAAACGTGGATATTTTTAGTACAAATTAATTCCTATGAGTTTTACTATTTTAGTAATTCCCAGAAAAGATTGGATGAGACACAATCAGGTCCCACTTAATACCCGGTCTCCTTTGACAGAATTTTATTATCAATAAAATTTCCAAGAAAGGCAGACCGGAGGGGTCACAGACTAGTCTCACTTAATTCCAACCTCCTTAGTCAGAATTACCACCACAGTATTACTTTACAGATATTTCTACCCAATAAACCCACTGACAACAAGTATTGAATACTAATAAAATAACACAGATAAATAAATCAATAAAATAGAAAAAAGAAAGAACACACCAATTGATAACAGAGTTCGGCCAAAATCTTTCCTACGTCTCCAGTCAGCACTACTTGAAACTAATCTCTTTAATATGTGAATATAGAAGATTTTACAATATTTGGGATAGAATAAACCTAAGGATATGCTCCCTATATATATGAGAAAGCACTCCCCATCCTTACTAAGTTTATACGATGTGGGGCTAATATATGTAACACCACCGTATTCACAAATCTCCACCTTGGCACATATTTAGAGACCCTATCAAACTAATAGTAGTGCTGGCTCAAAAACAAATCAGACCTGCAGGATGTTGACCAAGTCTAAACAATGTTTAAACTTGGCTGATATCACCACCTTAGTTATCATATCCGCAGGATTTTCTGAATTGTGTATCTTTTGGAGCAGTATCTCCTTTTCTTCTAGAATCTCCCATACAAAGTGATAGCAAACATCTATATGCTTCGTTCTTGCATGATAAACTTGGTTCTTCGCTAAATGAATAGCGTTCTGACTGTCACAAAACACTTCTATGGGCTTTTGATCAACTCCCAAGTCTTCAAGCAAACCTTGAAGCTAAATCGCTTCTTTTACATCTTCTGTCACTGCCATGTACTCTGCTTCTGTTGTGGACAAAGCTACTGTTGACTGTAAAGTAAACTTCCAACTCACTGGTGCCTTTGATAGAGTGAACAAGTAACCAATCGTCGATCTTCGCTTATCCAAATTTTCTGCATAATCGGAATCACAATATCCAACTATATCTTGACCAAGGGAACCATCCTGCTCAAATACTAAGCCAATATCTGCGGTATTTTGAATATACCGCAGAATCCATTTCACAACTTGCCAATGACCTTTGCCAAGATCATGCAAATACCTGCTAACAACTCCAACTGCCTGAGAAATATCAGGCCTTGTACATACCATCGCATACATCAAGCTACAAACTGAGTAATCTGAGTCATCATTCACGAACTCAGCAACATTTGCTTTTTCAGAATCTTTCCCTTTGGATTTCAACTTTAGACAATTTTTCTTCCAGTGTCATTTCTCATGACAGAAAGCACACTCATTTTTGGCAACTCCGGATTCCTACTTCAATCTTCTATTCTTCATATGATTTTTTTGCGACCTTTTACCACCAATGCTTCGTCTACTAAGTTTATCCGATGTGAGGCTAATATATGTGCCACCACCATATTTACAGTTTTGAGGCCAGCATGTTATCCACTCAACTAATACCTCAGCAGTGTACATATTTGTGTGTGCTATTTTGGGCCTTGGCCTATAGTTTATCAACAAAACACCTATCTATCAAGAATTGGACTTGCTATAAAACATGGGCCAAACACTTTTAATTGCTATTTTTGAAACAATATGTGGATTTACAAAAACTCTATTGATAAATAATAAATACCCTAAACTAATACCAAAAAAGAAAAACTTCCAACATACATTTGTTCAAAAACACAAAAATGGACCAATACTTCCCTCACAATTTTTTTTGGTGACAAAAGATACATTCATAGATAGGAACACTCAAATCATATTCAGAATATAAATTACTCAAAGGCTTCAACCATTCTGCATGAGAAAAAGATAATCTAGTTGTTGTTTTGGCCATGATATTTGCAACCCCATTAGCAGTCTGTTGAATGAGACGCACTTCAACCCACCAATTGCGTTGCACGAGTTCTTGGATTTTAGAAATCAGACCAACATTCACCAATGCACCATGATTTAAATGAGCAGATAAATAGACATCAATATTGTACGTCTTACATACCACCTCTTTAAAACCATGCTCCCAAGTTAATAACATCCTCCGCCAAAGCGCAAAAAGCTCGCATCGCAAACATTGTCAATAAAAAATGAGCCAGCCCAACCCATGAACCAAATTCCATTAGCATCTCAGATCACCATACCAAAATTAACCTTAACCTGAAATCTTGAAGGACGGCATTAATTAACCAAGTCGGTTGAGGGAAGAAAGAAGCGGAAAGTTTAGAAGCTTGTTCAAACTCTCGAGCGTTATGGAGATAGAGGGTCCAAACTTTGTCCTTAATCCAATTCTGAGTAAGGTTAAAAATATCATTGTTTCGATTCCGCCAAATTTACCACATAACTGAACAAAATAAGAAAATATTCTTTATACAATTCAAAAAGATCTAATTTCCAAAATCAAGATGTGGAGACATAATAATAGTAGCTTCCTATAAGGTCCCAAACTTCTCTAGCTTTCGGACAATTTCTGAGTGTGGAATATAAAATAGTACGAGTGAATATGTAACGTGGATATATTGTAATGCTTAGAATTAAAAACTCCAAATTAGATTAATCTAATAATTATCTCACTAATACGCCTTCTCCTTAAAAAATAACTGAGTCTCCAATCACACAAAAATGAAATATATGATTCAATTCCACTCCATTTCTTTAGTTATTTGAATGTAAAATGACACATAACTACCTACTAAAAATTACAAGAGAGACGTACCAATCAAAGGCACAGTAATGAAAGGTACAGTACAGAAAATTCTACCTTAAGTACAAAAATCCAAAATAGCAATTATCTAAAGGGAAAGGAATTCAAAGAGTGCATCACACTTAATTATGATTCAATCATGAGCCTATACACGTGCCCCTTTTATTAATCAAACTTGTGGATTTTATTTATAAAGACACAAACTATATTAGTCACGCTTTGATTGAAGATTGGTTGCCCTTAACCACTGTGACTGGGCAAGAAGCATTTGTCACCACATACTTGCTTACACTGCCCATCAAAACCCTGCAACCAAAGAGGAAATAAATTTGTTCAAATTAGCACTTTGAATTGAATCTCAAATTCATTAAAAAGTATTTGTAGATAATAATAAATAAAAAAAAAAAAAAAACACAGTTTAGAGTAGTTTGAAGTTATTTAGGTATGTGACTAACTATACCTTTTAATGGGGCCTAAACCCCTGCTTCCAATGACCAAAGAATTGAGATGAAGATCTTCCACAGCACTGCACAACTTCTCCCTTGGATCTCCCCAGTACACCTTAAGCATAGCTTTTACCTGGTTCAACAATAACCAAAAAATAATAAAACTAGTAATTAAAAGTTCTCTAATTTAATTACAATACTATATTATTGTTAAAATAAATAAATAAATAGATAAATTAAATACCCCTTTGGTCCTTGAGAGTGTGTCAAGTATATCTATGACTTCCGGATCCCTAGCAATCCCATATTGCTTTGTGAAATTCATCTCCCTGAATTCCTCCAAAGGCACCAAAGCTAAAAAGAAATATTTAAATAGTCATAATTTTAACTACAAAAATTATAAACTAACGAGCTATTTATTTTAGATAATTTTGTGGAATTAAGCCAATCTTTAATAGATACAGAAGTAGCAATTATAGTACTTACGCGAGCCAGTGTCCTGAAAGAGATCTTTTCTGGTGTGATCAGCTTGCGGAGGCTGAACATTGATCAAAATGATTCGATCATGTTTGTCTACAAGATTATCAACAGCCCATTTGAGTGCTAACTTGCTTGTTGGAGAGAAATCCATGGCTATTCCAACTGTTCTTGATGATGCCTTTGCCATTATGAATTATCAATTATGATATGATATACTCTCTGATTCAAGTTGCTTACAACTGAAAGGTTGTGATCCTTGTTATGAATATATAGAGAGAGCAGGGTTGTGTTGTGTTGTGTTTGTACGTGTTAATTTGGCGGCTAAGGTAATGGTTTTGGAAGAGAGAGATATGCAAAGAAATGAAGAAAAGAATCTTCTTGAAAGCGCTAGACAAATTACAGTGTAGATACTTAACACTCAAATACAGGGTGTTTATTGTCTTCTTTAGTCTTTACTTATTCTCTATCAAGACAATTCTACAGTTTGAGAGGAGGGGGAAATTAAATCAATATATATTATTCCACTGTTCAAGAGAATGTTAAACTTGTTTTGCCAAAATATTAAACTCTATTCAATAACAAATAGACTGTGAAATAGTCAAAAAAAATAATAATAATAAACTGTGAAATGAGCTATAGTAGTAAGGGATCTTTTAATTAAAAAATAAAAAGTAGTAAGAAATTTTAGATTCAAGGCCAATAAAATTAATTTGGTCATTGAATTTTTTTTTTATCATTTATTACAACTTCCACTGTTACGTGTATAATTAGGCCAAGTGAATACATATAATGATAACTAATATATAAATTGTTAATGAATTTTTTTCTTTGGCTTCTCAAGAAAATTCTTTCTTCCTTCTCTTTTTCTTAATTTTTCTCTAATTCTTACAATTCTTTCTTCTCAATTATCTTATTCCTAATATTGGTATTTTTATTGGCCATTATTTTTTTTATGGTAGTTTAGAGCGATTTCATCTTTAATAAAGCAAATTGAAAATATAGATGAGTATATTTTCAAATTTTTACCTTATTCCGGAAGATTTGATGATTTAACAGTATTGAAGATTTTTCTCAGTGGTCTACCAACCTACATAGAGGAGAGATAGTTGCACATGATGCATATATGATCATCCCCTTCGGGAATTTGGTTATTGATGAATATTTTTATCCAATAATAATAAATTTGTTTTTATCGAGTCTAACATAACAATTAACGAGTAGAGAAACAATTTCAACATTCTATTAATTATAGTAATATCCCTTCTTCCCTTCTTCCCTTCTTCTGATAAATTATACAGATAAATAGACACATAATAATTATATTTCAAACACGCTTTCTCAAATAAAGATTAGGATCTTCTTTCATTTGAAAAAAAAAAAAAAAAACTTTGATACTATAAATCCAGAAGCAAGTAGTTATATTTCTAACATTGACGATATCTAATCAAACAATGAACGAAAACAAAAGGAAACTAAACAAATTAATTACCTTAATGAAATTTTTTGGAGTATCACTTTTGACACTTATTAGAAGTTAATTTAATTTGAATTGAATTGCATTATAATTAAGGTTTAATTATTCTGTAAGTTCCTATAATCTAACTAAATTTTTAATTATGTCTCTATATTTTTTTTCTTTCAATTGAGTCTCTATATATTTTTAAATTTGTAATTAGATTTCTATTAACAATAAATGTTAAAAAAATATATTTATAAAATGTGAATTTTTTATTATTTTCGTACCTTGCATTTTACTTAATGCTTATTCTCACCTATATATATTTTTCATTCACCTTTTATCAATATTCTTTGAAAATATTCTCAACTTGTATGAATTAAAGTCGTATATCTTTAGGAAGCTTAAAATATGTTAAAGAAGAGGAAAAATGTTTATTTTATCATTATAAAATTGAGAGAAATGTCAAATTTAGCGAGTTAGCCATTAATTTTTGTGATATTTTCAACTTAGAGATGAAATCTTTCGTTAATTCAAACATTTTTATCACAACAAAAACCTAAATATAAAATTTAAAATAATATAGGAACTTAATTGAAAAAAAAAATATAAAAACCTAATTGTAAATTTCATAAAATTATAGAGATCTATGAGTTAATTTAACCTATAATTAATAGATAAAAACAAAATTTGTAATTTATATAATTATTTAGATATACTAATTTTGAAACTAAATATTAATGACAAATTTTATATTTAATATGAAATGATTATTTATGAGATAGAATTCCATAAATATTGACGTAATATTTTGTTGGATCCACGAAAGCTTGCTCTTATCACAAAAGATTTACAGAAGAAAGGGTAGTGATTGTGAAAAGGGGGCATAAAGATGAGAAACACAGAGACAGTGTAAGCTTCGAGCTACTGTCACAAAAACGCACAAGTGTATGTATGCTAATTCATTACTTTTCTTTCTGATTTCTCATGGGATGAATATCTTCTAATCGCTTTCACTTATTAATTTTATTAATTAACTACCTTACAAAACATACATTGTCCTTAAAAACCAGCTATTGTTGTTCTATTTTAAGACCACATATATACAGATGCTGAGAAATGAGAATAAAGAGAAGTAGAAAGTTTTAACAAAGCCACAAAGAATAAACACCTTTTTGCAACTTGCCTTTCACTTCTACTTTTTTTAATTAATTGGTTCAATATCTATCTCCTTTACGCTTCATAATAGTAACTACATTTATATGATTAAAAAAAACTAAGCTTTTAGACGAACTACTAATTTATAGAATGGAGATGTATTTTCATACCTAAAACGTGTTGCGGAAACGTGGATAATTTCAATATAAATCAATCCTATGAGTTTTACTATTATAGTAATTCTCAGGACAGATTGGATGAGCCACAATCAAGTCCCACTGAAATCCGGTCTCCTTAGACAGAATTTTATTAACAATAAAATTCCCAGGAAAGGCCGGAGGGGAGAGACCAGTCTCACTAATTCTAACCTCCTTAGATAGAACTACTACCACAGTGTTACTCTACAAATATTTCTACCCAATAACCCACTAACAATAGATATTGAATACTAAACAAAATAACACAGATAAATAAACAAATAACAATAAAAGAAAGAAAGGAAAGAACACACCAATTGATAACGGAGTTCGACCAATTTTGCCTACGTCTCCGGTCAGCACTACTTGTAGCTGATCCCTTTAATATGTGAATATATAAAAAAAAGACTACATTTTTGGGATGGAAAACATAAGGGAATCAATGGTCCTTTATATAGGAACCAAACCCCTTCCCCTTAATTAGTTTGGTCGATGTGGGGCAAAACTAAGCCACCACCATCACCACTTACAAATCTCCACCTTGGCGCAGTTTTGCGACCCAATCAAACAAATATAGTGCTGACTCAAACCAAATCAGACGTGCAGGATGTGGACCAAGTCTAAACAATATTTAAACTTGGCTGACGTCTCCACCTTAGTCATCATATCTGCTGGATTCTCTTCTAGAATTTCCCGCACAAAATAATAGCGAACATCTACGTGCTTCGTTTTTGCATGATGAACTTGGTTCTTCGCTAACTGAATAGCGCTCCAACTGTCACAAAACACCTCTATGTGCTTTTGACTAACTCCCAAGTTTCTAATCAATCCTTGAAGTCAAATCGTCTCTTTTACAGCTTTTGTCACTGCCATGTACTCTGCCTCCATTGTGGACAAAGCTACCGTTGACTGTAAAGTAGGCTTCCAACTGACTGGTGCCTTTGCTACAATGAACAAGTATCCAATCATCATTCTTCGTATATCCAAATCTCCTGCATAATCAGAATCACAATCTCCAACTATGCCTTGACTAAGGGAACCATCCTGCTCAAATACCAATCCAATATCTGCAGTATCTTGAATATACCGCAGAATCCATTTGACAACTTGCCAATGACCTTTACAAAGATCATGCATATGCCTGCTAACAACTTCAACTGCCTGAGCAATGTCAAGCCTTAAACATACCGATGCGTACACCAAGCTACCAACTGAGTATTTGATCACCAACACCGCCGCATCAAACTGCGAAACACGCCATCCGGATCTCCATTGCCAGAAAGTCTTTCGATGCTTCACATAAATACTCCTAATCAAGAAACTGATCAAACACTGAATCTTCAGCTTCTCTACTTTACTTGTGTACATTTGGCCCATCACAAAT
>JASCZI010121924.1:2780-20381 GCA_036250425.1 Stylosanthes scabra | reverse complement strand
GTTGTCATCGAAGTCACACCCATCATCATTGCCTTGTGGTAGGTTCACATCAAACGACGGAGACGCAACAGGACCCATTGTCGGGCCACCAACATCCGGGGGACAATGGGTGGGCCCTACATGGACCTGTTGTGGATGCGGATTCGACCCTCCGAAACTCGCCCCAACATCAGCAATCTCGACATATAACTCGGTCGTCCGAACCTCCGGGAACTGCTGCTGACAGTGAAACAGAACCTGTAGATCTTCGTCACTCTCAACGCTGAAGCAATCATACTTTACCCCACTTGACACCACTGCCACAGGAACTCTATAGAAAATGTGGCTAACTCTCTTCCTGGCATCTAAATCAAGTCTTCGTTCAATACTTGCTTGCAGGTCCGCGAGCGAGGTACCAGCGGATATAAACACATTCGTTGGACACTCACATTTAAATCTCACACCCTCTGAGGTTCGTTTCTTTATTTTTCCGTTGTGATGAACGAGTGCCAGGAATGAGTCTCCTCTAGCCCCATCCATCACTTCCTACACACTCTAACAACAAAATGACTATCACTACCTATATTTATACCCTCAAACCCTAATACCCAACAGGGTCCCACGGATTTCACATATGCACATAATACGTGGGACCTTGCAATGTATTATGAAATTTTCACATAATACTTGGCACCCTGCAGCGTATTATGTGTGGCCTGTTTTGCAAATAATCCGTGGCAGGGTGCAAGGTATTATGTGTAATCAGTAATACCCCACACCCTGCAGCGTATTACATATAAGAGAAATAGGGCAATTTGATCAACCTTCTTCCTTTAGGGAATTTCAATCATTTTTTCAACCAAACAATTTATTTAGGTCATTTGTCCTTTTTATAATTGCAAAAGTTTACAATCCAACAACCAAAGCATCTATTTCAAATGGAATACAAAAGTCTAAACACAATGAAACATATTAAATAGCCTCAGGCAAGATGCGTACACCTAAACAAAACACAACCAAATATGCAGATTAGACCAATAAGCCATGATAGCTCTTTTCCGCCAGTATCAATGCCATAGGCCTACATATTAAGCCTCAAGCACCCTGCAACATAATGCATTTTCACCAGCCTTGTCCACTTTCTTTCTTTTCTCCCATTCTTGAAGTCAACTAGAAATTCAAATATTAAAGTTTACCATTGAAACACTAAAAGTGTTATGAATCATTGACCACTAGTTTTCATTAGCACATTTTAACTTCCAATGTTCTTTACATCAGGTCCAAATGCTTATGAAGGTAGGCCATGATATCAGTAACAAAAAATAAAAATTGCCAAGTACCATAAATTGACAAAAACATAAGGAAACCCAGAATCACCAAACAATTTTCAATTAATCCTTATTATATAAAAAATATTCTTTCAATTAATCCCCCTATTATATAAATAAGGAAACCCAGTACAACAAAATCAATTAATCCTTGTTATATATAAAAAAGTATATATATTTCAAATCCCCAAATTTTAGTTCTCAATTCTTTTCTTCACTGATAATGCCTTCCAAAATCACTTTTAAAGCTGCTTAAAAATTATCAAAAAAGATGAAAATTAAGTTTAAGAGAGGAGCATAAGAACAGTGTAACGGGGAGCAATGGAGCATCAAGTTTTCTTTAAAAATCAATAGTGTAATGCCCTTCAAACTTGAAACAGAGAGCCATAAGTTTAAGTGCTTAACAGGGGAGGCTGTGGATTACATTGTGTTCATAACATGCAGCGGAAGTAATAAAATAATCCTAATTGATCTATTTTTGTGTATAAAATTTTATTCAAACAATATATATCTGATACAAATACCTGAATAGTAGAAGAGAGCCTTTATCCTTCGAACAATAAACGGAAATAATTAAAAAGCTCCTTGCAACTATTTACAACCAGAATTCTTCACTAAGAACTAGACTTGTGTATTTGTATGTGCAGAAGTAAAGGAATGATACTTCATCGAATAAGTACCTTTATTAATGTGTACACCTATTTATAATGTGATGTCGTAACTGGTTTAAATCTTAGAAATCTAATCTGATCTTATCTTATCTTATTTCAAATTTAATCTTATCTAGTTTCAGATAGAATCTTATCTATATGAAACAGATCCAGATAGGATCTAATCCAATTTTTAAATTTTAAACCGATTTAGATAGAATCTTATCCAATCTTCAAATCTAAAATTTATTTTAGAATAACAGATTATTCTTTAACCATCACACAAATACTCTCAATTATCATACTATTATTATATTATTGGTGCTAGCAAATAATACAATAATATTCCATTTGAATTAAGATAATTATCTATTTGACTAAATCAAATAATAATTTAGATAATTCTTTAGCAAAGTTCAGAACACTCGTTAGTGTGTGACCCCATAGATTCAATACTAAGCGGGTAGTAAATTAGTCAAACTAAATTTACTAATCGAGGTTGGCGTCTAGTAACACTCCTCGACGACCAGATAGTATGAAGTAATTATACTTGTCAGAACCAGTGAAGAACAGCATAATATATTTCCTTCCATCTTTCCAGCTACCAGTTAACATTTAGAGTATGGTATAACTGTCAAACTCTATCTTGTTAACTTTATTATAATAATGAACTAATGAATGACTCAAGAAACTAATTTCCTTATTCATTCAATCTCCTTGGCCAAGGTTTTATTTAATTCAGTCGTTATAATCATGGAGCTCAAATTCTTTACCGAGAGTTGATGGATTCCTTATTGACTATTCACTAATTCTACAAGTATTTAAATCATACCTAATATCCATTCAACTAGCACCCTAGGGCATTAGGTATCCAGAATCAAAGTATAACAAATACATTGTTAATTACTATGATAGTCGCAGGTCGAAGGAAACTCTAATACAATGTTCATCGTGAGAATATCCTATTGACAAATATACGGTAATCATAACCATTAGGAATTCTCAAAGTGAGTCAGTTCAATGGTCATATCTTTATATGCACCATCTATATATATAATTTAATAACTGAGATGTATTAATCTTCATCAAATAAAGACCATTATATATATATTGATCTATTCGGATTATTTATATCCATTTTAATAATCCTATGACCAAGAATATTTTAGATTAAATTTATAAAAGATTTATTTCTCAATATTATGATCTCAATCACAATGATAAGTCCCTAAATTTAATTAAGGACCTTATTGTGTTAATCCTTTAATACATATAATAATAATAAATTATCTTACACATGATAGATTGGATTGTGGTCATACTACTTATTCCCAACAATCTCCCACTTGCACTAGAGCCAATCATGATAGATTGGATCTTGGGCATACTATATTCCCAATAATCTTCTACTTGCACTAGAGACAATCAATCATGTTTATAATTTATGCAATGTATTGTTGTGTTTGTCAAAACTATTTTGAATATAAACACCTTGACTTTGTGAGCATGTCTTGTTTGATATAATCATTATCAAAACTATAAAAAACTCCCACTACAATAGTGCATAGTTTTTCTTATGCATTCTTGCTTATGCTTTAAGGACAATCCTTACTAGAATGATGCTAACACCTATCAGTAGATAGTTCTTTAGAATCTTCCATGTTATATACCTTATATATGGATTTGACATATCAAAGAAACTGTTAAATCTATCTCCATAGACTTATGTCTTGACAATCAAGCTTTGTATACTTTTAATAGATGATACATCCAACATGTAATTCTTATGAAAATAATTGTACTCTCACTATTCTTTTGTAGATACAAGGTTCCTCTTTTACATAGGACAATATGAACTTTTCAATTGTCTTGTTAAAGAATAAGTTCGAACTTCTAAAGTTTGTTTTAGCTACAAATAGACTATTGCTACTTATAGAATTTGTCATAATTAATGTGAAATCTTAAAGGTTGTGTCATGTACACGTCCTTTTTGTTTTTCCATTTAAGAAAAAATATTTCCACGTCCATTTATCATATTTTAACTCTATAGTACACTACTATAATCCAAATTTGATTTAAATATTGCCATGGGAAAGAAAATAAAAGAAAAACAATATCCTGATAATGCATTCTCATATTTTTATCTATTGGCAACTAGATGAACACTTTTCCATATACTCTAATCTATTCTTGTAAACTCATTTACAACTAATAGATTCTTTTATCCTTTGAGATTTGACCAAAGTCTAAACTTTGTCAATTCTCATCGACTCGATTTTAGATTCCATGACATTCTGTCATTTTAGACTTTTGAAAATTTTCTTTGTCTCTTCAAAGGTCTAAGGATCATTATCATCATAATCGATCTCATTTTTACATTATCTTGTACCATTAGGTCTGATCTCATTGGTAGACAATGTTCTTTATTAGACCTTCAAAGAACATTTTGTATCAAGTTATGGAAACTCTTGAACTTATTTCAACGGTAGTTCAAGGATTGGTTTAGTAACTCCTCCATGACTTAATCCTCAACATTTGAAGATGATAACTTTTGTTTTAGCTTGAGTATGTCCGAAATTTAAATGCTATACTTGAATTCCAAATTCTTAAGCTTACATTTTTATTGGTTTCTTGAACTTCATCAAGTTCTGTTTCTTAACCTTGCACTCCTTCAAAAAGGAATTACTTTTAATTAAAAGAAATAAACGGTTTCTACCTTTTGCCACAAACACTTTGTGTTTAGAACACTAATAAAATAATATCTCATATATTATTTCTTTAGGATATCCAATAAATCTCCATTTATTAGATTTAACAACAAATCTTTTGTTGTGCAGTCTCTTAATATTTTTGAACCCAAATACTAGATTCAAACCCCTTTCCATATCTCATATGGTATGTGAGACTGTTTTAGTGAGTACTTTATTTAGCAAATATGTCATTATTTTAAAATTATGACCCAATGAAAGATTAGTGAATCTCATCCTCAACCAAACCATATCTAATAAAGTTGGATACTTTCTTTCCGAAACTCATTCTTTTCGGGAGTACTACCAGAAACAAAAGAAATAATATCATCTAATATTGTCTTAGAGATCTTATCTCTTAATACTCTTATCTCATATTACCATAATAAAATATGAATAAATACCTTTGTATCTGGAGACATCTTTATGTATCTATGACAATATACTATTTCTTGTGATATCTTCCAATGACTCTTATTTTTACAATAAAAATATTCAACATTAGGTTTGGTCATACCAAGCCAATATTGATTCTCATAATCAATAAGTATGTTGAGACTTCATAGAGATTATTTATTGTAATCATATTAAGGCCAGTTATAATATATGTATAATTGAAATAAATCTCTCAGAATACTTGCAAGAACAATTCTTGTAAGAATAGATTGCGGGCATCTAACTTCCCAAGTTGTTAAAGAAATATTGTCCAAAGTATACTCCCACTGACCTAAAGAAAACTTTTAATAGTTAATATCTACTATCTTACATAAGATGTTTAATAATAAATAGTGGGTAAACGTGTATTTGAATATGGAACACATAGTTGTCAAAACAACTCATATTGCAAAATACAATATTCCAAATACTTCTCATAAGTTTTGGTTGTTCCATTATCATTTTTCTTGAATAATACTATTTCAATAGGTTTATCATGCCATTTATATTCCTTTCATGCATGAGAACAATTCTCAAATTGGAGTTAAAAGACATAAATCTATATTTTTGTCAGAATATTTAGAATCATGAATGAGCATCTTGGTTGTCAAGTCATTACTCATGCATATCCTAAATGAACATGATTAAATTGCATCACATACAATTCTAATCCTAAATAATTACCTGGTTGTCAGGCCCATTATTTGATTGAATTATATTTTATACCCCTAGGTTATCTAGGCTAAGTAAAAACAAATTTCTTTTGCACTTGTACATCATATGTACTCATAAATTGTATTCTTGTGTACAAATACCCCTGGTTGTCAGGTTTCTCCTCATAAACAAGAGATGAATTTATTTATTTATTTCGAATGATAATATGCTCCATAATAAATCAATCAAAACAAAAAATATATAATGACTAGATAAAGGAACTTGTTTCCTCTCATCTACAAATTACTATCCTAATAGTAAAAAATATCTATTTTGTGGGAACACATAAATAATGAGACTCTTGATAATCAAGACTTATCTCATAAATATTTCAAATAAATGTTTCAATTGTATCACATACAAATTTTATTGCGTTTAGTCACCTTTTAAGTATCAATCCCCTAACTTTTAGGATTTATCTATTGGTTTGGCTTTAAATTTATACTCCTAGGTAGTCTAGGCTAAGTATAAATTTCATCAATATATCTAATATAAAATCCAATGGATCTTTTTAAAATTTCAGTCAGTTTTTCATAGATTAAATTTTATACTCCCAGGTTGTCTAGGCACAAATATAAGATTGAATCCTTAATACATCAAATGTATATACTAACTCTTATCTTGAAAATAAAACTCCTGGTTGTCAGGCCGCTCTTTATAATCAATACTATTTTAAAACTAAATTTTTAAAATTAAAGTGTTCAAAACACATTAATCAAATCAAAATTTGATTTTCTATGAACTAACATTTAGTCTTTGGAATTATCAAATTCAAAATTTGATATTCTCACAGTATATACACTTATATATAAGAAAGAAATCTAAAATATATCCTAGTATCTCATACTTTAAAGTTACCAATAACACAATAAACAATAATCAAAACTATTACTTGAAAATTATGTCAGTATATCACTTGAAATTCGAAATTTCATTCACAGATAACTAAATCAAATCAAATTAAATATTTAATTTTTAAAATAATTTCATAAAATTATCAAACTAATATGAGAATGATAATTTAATCACAATTAAATAATCAAAACTAAAATAAATAAACTATTTATTTAACAAAAGTTTGTATCTCAAGTTGATCACATTAACTTGCCGGATTAAACATTTAATCAATATTTACTATTAAATCATTGAATTTAAAATTTCATCAAATGGATATGTACAAATATTATGCTTAGCCTAATAGATTCTCAATCTATTTATAAGGAAATCATCTTATAGGATTGAATCGGTAATGAACAAAAAATAATAACATGCATCATATGCCTTTTATATAAATTAATCACATATCCGTGTAACATGGTCATATAATTTTAAGATCATAATCTTATTTTTCAAAATACGTCAGATTAATGTAACCGAACAAATCACCAAGATAAAATTTAAATATGATCCCCTTTTTTTTAAAAAAAAATTGCATCTAATGCATGATATGAATAAGAGGAATAAATCCATATATCTTGCAACAACATCTTATGCTATAGACCATGGATCACGTGTAATGTTTAAGAATTTAACAAATTGAATAATTAAACCAAAAATAATGAATCCGCATTCATCAAGACCATCCCAAAAGTATCCCATGTATTTCATATGTGATTTTCCTTTTAATTTAATTTCAGCCCATAACAGAGGAGTTATTCATCAAATGGAACATGTGTAATTTGAATAACGATCATATCTATCACATTCATCATATATCTATAACATTCATCATATATCTCATATATAGATTAAAAGATTAAATCAATATATATATATATATATATATATATTCATCAAAAGCCAAAGCTCTGATACACTGAAGGATTACATTGTGTTCATAACACGCAGCGAAAGTAATAAAGTAATCCTGATTGATCTATTTTTTTTACAAGATTTTATTCAAACAACATAAATCAAATATAAATACCTGAATAGTAGAAGAGAGACTTTATCCTTCAAACATACGAAGGCATTATGCGTATCCACACCGAGACTAATCCTTGCTATCAACTTCTTGATCAACGGAAATAATTGAAAAGCTCCTTGCATTTGCAACCAGAATTCTTCATTAAGAACTAAACTTATGTATTTGTATGTGCAGAAGTAAAGGAATGATACTTCATCGAATAAGTACCTTTACTAATGTGTACATCTATTTATAATGTGATGTCGTAACTGGTTTAAATCTTAGAAATCTAATCTGATCTTATCTTATCTTATTACAGATTTAATCTTATCTAGTTTCAGATAAAATCTTATATATATGAAACAGATCCAGATAGGATCTTATACAATTTTCAAATTTTAAATCGATTTAGATAGGATCTTATCCAATCTTCAAATCTAAAATTTATTTTAGAATAACAAATTATTCTTTAACCATCACACAAATACTCTCAATTATCATACTATTATTATATTATTGGTGCTAGCAAATAATACAATAATATTCCATTTGAATTAAGATAATTATCTATTTGACTAAATCAAATAATAATTTAGATAATTCTTTAGCAAAGTTCAGAACACTCGTTAGTGTGTGACCCCATAGATTCAATACTAAGCGGGTAGTAAATTAGTCAAACAAAATTTACTAATCGAGGTTGGCATCTAGTAACACTCCTCGACGACCAGATAGTATGAAGTAATTATACTTGTCAGAACCAGTGAAGAACAACATAATATATTTCCTTCCATCTTTCAGCTACCAGTTAACATTTAGAGTATGGTATAACTGTCAAACTCTATCTTGTTAACTTTATTATAATAATGAACTAATGAATGACTCAAGAAATTAATTTCCTTATTCATTCAATCTCCTTGGCCAAGGTTTTATTAATTCAGTCGTTATAATCATGGAGCTCAAATTCTTTACCGAGAGTTGATGGATTCCTTATGACTATTCACTAATTCTACAAGTATTTAAATCATACCCAATATCCATTCAACTAGCACCCTAGGGCATTAGGTGTCCGGAATCAAAGTATAACAAATACATTGTTAATTACTATGATGGTCGCAGGTCAAAGGAAACTCTAATACAATGTTCATCGTGAGAATATCCTATTGACAAATATACGGTAATCATAACCATTAGGAATTCTCAGAATGAGTCAGTTCAATGGTCATATCTTTATATGCACCATCTATATATATAATTTAATAACTGAGATGTATTAATCTTCATCCAATGAAGACCATTATATATATATTGATCTATCCGGATTATTGATATCCATTTTAATAATCCGATGACCAAGAATATTTCAGATTAAATTTATAAAAGATATATTTCTCAATGTTATGATCTCAATCATCATGATAAATTCCTAAATTTAATCAAGGACCTTATTGTATTAACCCTTTAATACATATAATAATAATAAATTATCTTACACATGATAAATTGGATTGTGGTCATACTACTTATTCCCAATAGGCTGCTCGTCATCGTTGTCGAGAAAGAGTTAGAGAAGTAGAGAACTTACAGGTTGGTGAGAGGCTTGCGGCAATCACGGACAGCAGGCTTTCGGAGGAGGCTGCTGCTTCGGGGAGATGCGCCGGCGGGGTGCTGCTGGCTGCGACAGTAACCGGCGCCGCCGCGGTGCTCTCTCTGGCTGAGTTTGTCACTTCATCCCCTCTCCATCTTCTCTATTCTATGAGTGAGTGAGTCACGAACTCACGATGGCTGCTTGGGCTTGTTTTTTCGTTGCTGTTGATGTTGATGATGAAAAACTGAATTGGATATTCATGAAAGAACAGAAACGGATTTTCATATAAAAAATTGAATTAGTTTTCACGAAAACAAAAACGGATTTTCATGAAAAATAGAAACGGATTTTCTTATAAAACAGAAACGGATTTTCATATAAAAAACTGAATTGAATTTTCATGAAAACAGAAATGAATTTGCATGAAAAACAGAAATGGATTTTCATGAAAACAGAAATGGATTTGGTGATGAACCACGCCTAGGCGTGGTCTTGTTTAGCTCCAGGGTGATGTTGTTCACGCCTGGGCGTGACTTTGGGTCACGAAAACAGAAATGGATTTTCATGAAAAATAGAAACGAATTTTCATATAAAACAGAAACAGATTTTCATATAAAAACTGAATTGGATTTTCACGAAAATAGAAACATATTTACATACAATATAGAAACAAATTTAATTACAAAATCAGACTCCAAAAGCTTAATCCAAAAACTCAATTGATACAAAAATTGATTCAACAACATCAAAAGAGCATGTTTCACATTCTATACGAACGACTTTCTTCTTCTTCTTCTTCTTCTTCTTCTTCTTCTTCTTCTTCACCGTCAATGCTATCGTCGTCGTCACTGTCACTGTTGTCGTCGTTTCCTCCTCCTCCTCCTTGTCGTCGCCGCTGTCGTTGTGGTCTTCTTCTTCTCATCCACTGTCATTTACTCATCTTCTTCTCTATCACCCACCTTCTTCTTATTCTCCATTATCATCTTTTTCTCTATCATCATCTTCCTCCATCACCTCCTCCTTCTCATTATCACTGTCGTCCTCCTCGTCGTCGCCGCCGTCGTCGTCGTCATCATCATCGGAAGAAGTTGAAGGAGGAACAGAGAAGGAGAAGAAAAAGAGGAAGAAACGTGATGTGAAGAAAAAAGCGTGTGAGAGAAAAAGTCTTGGTTGATCTTGGTTGGTAAAATTGTTTGGTTGTGTATAATTATTGTTTTTTTTAGTCAAAACGACGTCGTATCAAAGTATTTACAGCATATTAGCGCATGGATATGAGTCATATCATATGACTGAACACATATTAAAAGGATACGACGATGGCCGTTGTGTGAAACTCAACCATTTGTATATGCCAAATTCAGAATCATATGTAACAAGGCTTCGGTTTTGATGCACCGAGCAACTTTCAGTATTTGGGTGAACATGCCCAATTTTTTCACTTTTAAAAGTTATATTATGACCCAACAAATTTTACATATTGAAATTTATATTTTATAAAATTAAATTTTTACCCCCATAAATTTTATATTTTTCTTTCTTCCATCTTTTCTCTCTTCTTTGCCCACCCTCCTCCCTCTCACTTTTCCTCCACTAGCCTCTGATTTTGTTTTTTTGTTTTGTTTTTTACAAAGACATATACTCACACAAGCCAAATGGTAGTTACTAGTGAGATTGGGTAACGAAATCAAATATAAAAGCTAATTAAGAAAACAAATCAAGGAGTCCCTGTTCATGGAAGAACGAACCAACATAGACATCAAGCATACTCCAATCTTACAACATGTAGTAATCAATCCACCATAGTTTTAACTCCATTTGCTTTTGATTCTATTATAGTAGACCCCTGCATGATTTTTTCCAGTTTTTGATAATACTAGATCTGTGTTTGTATTTTCCTAGATTTGCTTCCAACTTCTTTTTTTTCCTATTTTCCTCCACTTAGTTATTTGGAAAATATATAAGTCTTGTTAGTCGTGTTCATGGTAACGGGTACCCAATTAGCCACTCGGGTCCGAACCGAACCAATTAAATTAGTTTAAGACCTGACTTCTATTGGTTCGGGTATCGATTCTGAGGGTGTGGAACCCAAACCAATCCGTATACCCAATTACCCTTAATATTTGTTTTAAAAAAAATTATAATATATAACTATTTTTTAGTAAATTACTCATTCTAACCTAATAAACTCGTGAAAGACTTGTTTTTAAGACATATTTCTAATTAATTTTATTGTTTATTTGTTAACATGTATTTTGTTTTCATTTTTTTATATTTTTCTTAAATTTAATGCTTAATCGGATACCCGACTACTCAAACCGAACCAACCCGCATTTAATCGGGTTGGTTCGGTTCTAGCCCAGAAACAAAAAATTGAAAAACCGAACCAATCCAAAACAATTCCATTTTAATTGGTTCGGTTCTCATTTCACCCCAAACCCGAACCAACCCGACCCGTGAACACCCTAAGTCTTGTAACTAGAAAACATCAAATTTTAGTTTTAAGTGGTTCAATTTTTGTTCTACCACATAAGAATATCTTGATTTTTGCTACTCAATTCTTGTTGAAAGAGATTTTATTTATACTCAATAAATGGATTCTAAGGCATCTTATACAAGAAGACTTTGCAATAAATCAATTTTTGGGTTTGGTGGAAGATTTAAAAAAATTGTTTTGGATGGGGTGGAGAAATGGAGGAAATGAAGAATTGAGGATTCGAAGAAGCGAAGAAAACGAAAAGAGAATTTACGGTGTAAATATGTAAAACTTTTGGGGTTATAATATAACTTTTAAAAATGAAAAAATTAGGTATGTGCACCCAAACACTGAAAGTTGCTCGGTGGATCAAAACCGAAGCCATGTAACAAGAATACGGATAAAAAAAAAGATAACATTGTGAATATATCATACATAACTCCAACTAAATTACGTGTGAGATAAGGAAATAAATAACGCACAAAGTCACAGGTAAATCTGTCTCTTAACAAATATTTTAACATATCTATTTAAATATTACAAGAAAAAATCCTTTATAACCTATTCAAGTATGCTAACAAAGGCAATGATCGGGTTATTGCTTCTTTTTACTCAAACTCAACGGAGCAGAAGGATAATTCAATCGTTGGTGAAATTAAGATGTTTTATGATTGCCGATACATATCCCCATGTGAATCCGCATGGAGGATTTTTGCATACGATATACATTACAGGAAACCATCGGTTGAACACTTGAGTTTTCATCTCCCTGACCAACAACCTGTTCTCTTCGAAGACACCGATGCATTGCAACTTACGGTTTAGAAAGCCACTGTAACAGAGTCCATGTTTTTAGCATGGTTTAAAGCCAATCGAAAGTATGATAAAGCGAAGGAGCTGACATACATGGAATTCCCAACACATTTTGTTTGGAAGCGTAGTCTCAGAGTGTGGGAACCGCGAAAGACGGGGACAGTTGTTGGCCGCCTCTTTTTTGTTCCACCCGCGTCCGGAGAATTATGTTACTTGCGCTTGCTTTTAAATATAGTTAAAGGACCAACGAGCTTTGAAGAACTCAAGACATATAATCAGATTGTATACCCTTCATTCAGGGATGCATGTTATGCACGAGGACTCCTAGATGATGATCAGGAATAATATGTTGATGCTATTTTGAAAGCAATCCATTGGGGTTCAGGTAACTATGTTCGAAGACTCTTTGCTACTCTGCTATGGTCAAATTCGATGGTTAGACCTGAGGTCGTCTGGGATAAATGCTATGAGTTATTGTCAGATGGAGTTCTATATGCTTACGTGAAAGCATCTAATCAACCAGGTATATCCTATTCACATATATCATGTATCCATCTTTCCATGACTCTACCTGTCACACCCATACTTATATGAATCATGAGTTTTCTTTAATGTAAAAGCATTCCTATTGACCATTCGCGCTTAAATTTCTCTTCTAACTTAACATTGCATAAGCAGCTTATTCAAAACACTCTTTATCAACTCCTGGCTACCTCACCAAATGAACAACAGTTAATATCCTGTGATATCATTAAATTTTCTTTTTTTGCAACCTTCCCTCTTCTCTTTCAGACCTGCTGCTTTCCAACTATGAATTAGCACAACTTACACTCCTTGACATAGAGGGAATCTTAAACAACAATGGGAAATCACTCAGAGACTTTCCTACAATGTCTTTCCCTGATACCACTGGGCTGCATAACATAACTTAAGATCTACTGCAAAACAGGCTCATACTTGATGGGCTTAAATATGATCGAGTTTTATTAGCTGAACAACTGCAGGAATATCTTCTGAAGATGACGACTGAGCAGGGGAATGTTTAGATCAAGTGATTCATGCAGCAAACTCTGACCATGGTGAGGTTTTCTTTTTATATGGACATGGGGGCACAGGGAAAACCTTTGTTTGGAATGCACTCGCAGCTGCCTTGAGATCAAAGGGAGAAATTGTACTCACCGTAGTGTCAAGTGGTATAGCATCTCTTTTGTTGCCTGGTGGAAGAACCGCTCATTCAAGGTTTGCAATTCCACTTGAACCTGATGAGTTTTCCACATGCAACATTAAACAAGGAAGTCAATTGGTAGATTTAATAGCAAAGACAAGACTCATCATTTGGGATGAAGCTGCCATGATGAACAAATACTGTTTTGAAGCACTTGATCAAACAATGGGTAAAGTATCGTTTTCATCCCTAACGTTTGGGGTAAGTCTCAAAGATGTCCCTAACGTTTAAAATGTCCTATTTGTATCCCTAACATTTTGAAAAAGTATCAATGTTGTCACACCGTCAAACAATTATAAAAATTACTAACAAAGCCATACTTGTATAAGTTAGTTTATAACACCAAAATATTATGAGTGACGTGTTCACTTCATTCGTGTTCATTATTATTTTCCACAATATACGAACAAAACACAAAGACTAATAGAAGAGAAGCATGTAACGATTCTTCTTCCTCACCCAAACTTTACCTTTTTTTAGTTGTTCGAGTGTGATTGTAGTAAATATTGGCTCTAAAAAGTTATTAGTTAATTTATTTTGCATTTGGAAGAGTATATTATTAGGATTTATACTAATAGAATTAACGGTGGGACAAACTTGATACAATTTCAAAACATTAGGGACACAAATAGGACGTTGATGCGCACAAATCCTTACAAATTCGCGACAATCCGACAAGTGTATCGGATCAAGTAGTATCCACAAGAGAGTGGGATATCGTTCCCAACGAGGAGAAGAGCAATAACCTCTATTTCTAACAAGTGTTCCTCTAAGTAGATCAAATAATAATAATGCAACACTTACAAAATTCAAGAAACAAACAAAGAATCACAATTATCATGCAAAAGAATGCAAGAATGCATCTAACAATAACATACAACTATGATTATGCAAATATCACAAACAAGAACTTAAAAAGAGAAATCAAGATTAGGAAAAATTCAATACAACCAAACAAGATTAAGGGATAGGAGATATTCATAAACACATCTTCATAATCCAACATCAACAAATAATTTTCTGCAAGTAAGACCTACAACAATTCACCATGAATCCTAGAATAACTAAATCCTAATCTCTTAACAATCTAGTTTCTCTTAAACCTACTTGATTATCAATCTCTTAACTAACCAAACAAGCAAAAAGATAATGCACACATCATGATTTAAACCTCTAACAATCAACAAATTCCATGAAAAGAATTAATATGTCACATATTCAATCACATGAAAACTCATACAATCATCAAAGATTCTAATGCATATCAAATCACATGCCTATCTCTAGGTCACATAAAGAAACACGGAATGATTCTTGAATATGTTTGAATGCCTATTTTCTCAAAAATTATTAGTTAATTTATTTTGCATTTGGAAGAGTATATTGTTAGGATTTATACTAATAGAATTAACGGTGGGACAAAATTGATACAATTTCAAAACGTTAGGGACACAAATAGGACGTTGATGCGCGCAAATCCTTACAAATTCGCGACAATCCGACAAGTGTATCGGATCAAGTAGTATCCACAAGAGAGTGGGATATCGTTCCCAACGAGGAGAAGAGCAATAACCTCTATTTCTAACAAGTGTTCCTCTAAGTAGATCAAATGATAATAATGCAACACTTACAAAATTCAAGAAACAAACAAAGAATCACAATTATCATCAAAAGAATGCAAGAATGCATCTAACAATAACATACAACTATGATTATGCAAATATCACAAACAAGAACTTAAAAAGAGAAATCAAGATTAGGAAAAATTCAATAAAACCAAACAAGATTAAGGGATAGGAGATATTCATAAACACATCTTCATAATCCAACATCAACAAATAATTTTCTGCAAGTAAGACCTACAACAATTCACCATGAATCCTAGAATAACTAAATCCTAATCTCTTAACAATCTAGTTTCTCTTAAACCTACTTGATTATCAATCTCTTAACTAACCAAACAAGCAAAAAGATAATGCACACATCATGATTTAAACCTCTAACAATCAACAAATTCCATGGAAAGAATTAATATGTCACATATTCAATCACATGAAAACTCATACAATCATCAAAGATTCTAATGCATATCAAATCACATGCCTATCTCTAGGTCACATAAAGAAACACGGAATGATTCTTGAATATGTTTGAATGCCTATTTTCTCAAATGCAACAATTCAAACTTGTAAAGATCTAATTGACCCAAACCATCAAAAGGTCATAACAAAGAATCAAACAAGAAACAAATCAATCATCTATGTAATAAAAATTCAAATTCATATAATGGAACACATATTCAAAACATCATCTTTAATGCAAAGAAAACATGTGAAAGATCATTCTTGAACTAGTTTATGCTATCAAGATCAATGGAAGACCAAATTTCATGTCAATTATTCAATCAAACATCAATAAAGACAATGCATAGACCATCAAATAATATGTTTAATCTCATGAACTAGTATAGAAATTAAACCAAAGGAAGAACCAATTATACCTCTCGGTTTCTTGATCCTAGAATTGATGAACAAGATGAATCCTTTGAATAATTAGTAGAACTTGCAGATCTGAAATACTTTGTTGGATTAATCCATTGGCTTCATAGAATAGAGCTCCTCCTCCTTAATCTTCAAAAGAATTCAGCCACTCATGATGATGAATGACTTCAAGAAAGCTATGGATATGGTTCTTGAATGCATGAACATTCAAAGAAAGTATGAGAAAGATAGAATCTTCAAAGACAAGAAGGTAGAACTGAATTTCCTCTTTATTATTTGAATGAATGTTACAAGAAAAAATGATGGAAAACTTCAAAAAGACGAACTAAACTTGAGAGAAACTAAAGATGATTCTCTAAAGCAAAAGAATGTAAAAATTCTAGACTATGAAAAAATGATAAAAGTGACAAAAGATGCCTTAATGTCAAGTTTTCTATCTATATATAGGTGTACAAAAGAAATCAAATTGGATTACAATTCTTAGAAATCAAAAAATCCAATTCTGCCAAGTTTGTGAACTTCCCACGGCTCTGAGGTTGAGCTTGGCTCTCTGTTGCTTAAATTAAGGCTTCCCACGCCTAGGCTTCATCTCTGGCGCCTAGGCGTGGCTTCTGGATGCTTAGGCGTGGCTCTGGACACCTATACTTTGAGCTTCGGGTTGCTTGGCCACGCCTAGGCATTGAATTGGACGCCTAGGCGTGGGCCTTGAATACCTTGGGTGTGCTTGAGGCTTGTTGGGCCACGCCTAGGCGTGACTGACTTGGCCCTGAGGGGGACTTGGGACGCCTAGGCGTTGGTGGCTATGCCTAGGCATGGATGAGCTACTCCAGGGTTGCTGCTCTGGACGCCTAGGCGTGAGTCTCACGCCTAGGCGTGGGGGCTCTGGCAGATTGATCCAATTTCCTTCCTTTTTGCTCCTCAAGCTTCCTTTCTTCATTTTTCCTATAAATAATCAACAAAATACTCAAAGTACCAGTGTTTCATCATAATTAAACATATTCTAACAATTATAACTATTTTTACCAATTATAGCATGAATTTAAGTAACTTAGGTGAAGAATACAACATGAATTAGGATGTTTTATCTATAATGATGCTCATGCATCACAACACCAAACTTAAACCTTGCTTGTCCTCAAGCAAGCTGAAATCATAAGTCAAATCCTTTGCTTGTAGTGTGGGAATCATTAAGTTTAAACTTTCAACTTCAATTAATTCTTATCAACCATTGACTTTTGATAGTTT
>JASCZI010121923.1:7158-18073 GCA_036250425.1 Stylosanthes scabra | reverse complement strand
AAAATCAAAGGAAAACATAAAACTTAACTTCACTCTCTCTGGACGTTCAAGAAAGAAAAGAAAGAAAGATATGTCTCGAGCCTAATTTCTATCAAAACAAAAACATCAAAATTGGGAACCCGTTTTCTGACATAACCTTAGCTATTTAAAGAAATCACTAAGCCTGAAATTCTGGTACTGATTGAAGACAACTTGCCGCATTGTGATGATCTTCTTTGAAAAACTAGGCCTCTGGTGAGTATCTTGAATCACGCTTCTTGACTTTGGAGGAAGATATCACGTTTCTGCCTCGAGACACCGAATAGGACTTCCTTGGCTAGTTAAGCCGTCATGTTTATTTCTGTCTTGGACTTTGTCAAGTTGATTCGGAGACCAAAAATAACTTGTCTTCTAGAAGTTTAAACTTACGGAACTAACTTGGTAAAGTCTGGAATCAATCTTGAGTGGTGTTACTTGGGACAAAAGAATCACGTTTAGCCAAGACATGAGTAATCACGTTTGAGACTCCTTGGGTCACGTTTGGGCTTGGTGAGGAACCAAGCACCAAACGTGACTTGGTCATCATAAATGTGAGCTTTGGAAAATTTTTGGCATGTCACATTTGGATGCTAAAGATGGTCACGTTTAGATGCTAAACTTGACATGGAAGGAAGGTCACGTTTGGCCTTATGAATGCCAAACGTGACTTGCCATCTTGTGCTTGAACTTGCTTCTTGATTAGTATGGGTCACGTTTAGGACTTGGCTTGGCCAAGCCTAAACGTGACATGATGAGCACCCAAACGTGACTTGGTGCTTCCATGATGGTCATGTTTGGCTCATGTGAGGGACATGGGACCAAACATGACTATGTTTTCAGGGTGTGCTCTGTTTTTCTCTGTTTCTTCCTCAGCAAGTCTTTTGATCCCTTCTTCACTCTTTTCTGTATTTCCTACAAATAAACCACAAAAAATACTCAAAGTATCTAAATTATTTAAATATGGACATCTTACTATGAGTATTAAGTAAATTATTTACTAAATTATGTATAAACTAGTGAGAAATATCCTTAATGATGCTTAGGCATCAGGTCATGTATCAAACTGGAAGAAGTGTTCAACATGAAAGTTGTAGATATTGAATTCTTCTTTCCAAAGAGTCTAAGTTTGCTCCAATCCGATGATAGCAGTTCCTTTTTTCCTCTTCTCATTCTTACTCCTTTTGCCTTCCTTGGCCACTTCCAATCCAGTTCTAACATATCTAGACCTGAAACACTTGAACAAACAAATCAATGTATAGAATGGAATGGAAATTAAGTAAATCTATAACAAAATATGGCCAAAAGTGCATGTATTCACAATTTAAGCCCTAAGGAGCAATAATTCATGAATGCACTCAATTTGCATGTTTTTAAGTGAGTTTAGTTTGATAATTTGCTTATTTATAGCACAAGATAAACCATCAGAAATGGGTTTATTAGAGAACCTGACAAGTTTGTCGTCTATTAAAAATATATAAAAATGCAAAACCCTAAACACAACACAAATATTGAATAATATCATTCCTTTTATAATAAAACTAATTCTCAACTTCTGCGGGGTACCTGTAATATACCTTTTCACACGTTTAATGCCTCGTTTGCCAATTACATTCAAAATTAAATTTTTCATACTGGACAAAGAGCGCACCTCGTTTGGAAGATAAGCAAAAATGAAATTAGCAGAGCTAAATATAACAGAACCATCCTCAACTCTAATAATTTCACCATCATGATGAATAGACAAAAGAGGAAATTGATGATATTTCCCAACAGCATATGACAAATGGAATACCAAGAATTGTAGTTGTATGAGAATAGGAAGAATTTATAGCTAGTGAGATTGAATGTATGTGATAAGTATTTATAGAATAGGCTGAAGGGGCTTCGAAATTAGGATTTTATGGGTAGTCTAAAAATCGGTGAAGGCTACACCAATTATCCCTTAGACAGTCCTGTTTAACACAAAATTGGTGTAACCTACATTGATTATATGTTAAAATTAAAATAAAAAAATAAATTTCAAAAAATAATGTTATGTTAATTTTTGTAGGAAATAAAGTTTTTTGAATTTTTTTTTAAATAAAAGACCTAAGTTTTTCTCTTTATTTTAAACATTGACGAGGCTCTCAAGGCCGGTTCAGAATCCCTTAATTTTCAAAATAGGATTTCGTTGCAGATAGTTCCGAACCAACTATGAGAGTTTCGTGCAAATTTAGAAAAGGTGTCACAAAGCTTGCAACCAGTTAAAAATATCGAGTATTAAACTCGGGTTGTTTTCCCTAGGAATCGAAATATAGTGACTTGCGATCGATTGTGAAAATATTGAGGTTGCAATGGCGAGAATTGGTAACAAGAACAAAAATAAGAGATGACTTGTATTGCAAGTAATAAAGGGTGCTTGGTCTTGAGTTGAAGTATAATGCGTCCCTATGATTACCACTAATCCCAATTATGAATGGTTGTCACATAAGGCACAAAGTTCATTCTGTCAAACCGTCGAATGGGTGGAATTAACCATGTTCCGAAGGTCCTAGGCAACTCACTACTGCGAAGGTCCTAGGTCTTTGGAACTTGAATAATCCATCAAATTCACCTCATTAAGGACTCAATCATCACTAGCAAAAGCCTAGCGTTAACAGATCAGTTTTAACCTTGGCCTTAACCCATTCTTGTCCTTAGGGATTAGTGGCTAAGATCATCCACACTTCAACCCATGACCAACACACAAGAATACTACTACATACTCATAAGAAACAAAATATCAAACACTTGGCATGCATAGTAAAAAGACATGGTAAATAACAAGAGAAATGGACAATCTAAGGTAATCAATAATATAGATCAACAATATGAACATCAAACAAGCAAAACTGAACCATAAATCATCAATAGAACATGCATAACAATAATTTCCAGCAAGGTAAATTAAAGAACTCAAGAACATAAAAGCTAGAATTGAAAATTAGAGAAATAGATGAGAGAAACAAGTAAGGAATACATTAATCAAACAAGAGTATCAATTAACAAACATTCAAACATTGAAATTAACTAAGAATTTGGCAAGTGAGGGCTGGAAATTAGTGGATAATTGAAGAACTATTCTCCCAAAATTAGTGGAGAATTGATGACCTAGAAGAGAGAAAATGAGAGAGATGTAAAACTCTCCCAAAAACCTCTTAAAACTATTCTAAATTCTAAAATGATCCTAATGGGAATTGATGTCTTGTGTTTCAGCTACTCCTCCTTCATATAGGTTGAATTGGGCCTTCGAAGGGGCTTGGCCTGGCCCGAAAACTTAAAATTCCATTTTTAGCCTTAATTTTGATTCTGTCAGACGGTACCGTGCGGTCGCACGGTCAAAAAAATATGTAGCTTTGACTTTATACTCGCGCGGTTGCATGAGGGAACCGTGCGGTCACGCGGGTCTGGTCAGACTTCGTCCCGAAACACACCCAGGGACATGTGAGGTCGCACGAGGGGACCGTGTGACCGCACGGTGCCCTATTTCTCACTTCTTGACTTCCTCTTTGTGAATCCTTTGCTTTCAATGCCTTCCTTAGCCTTTTTTATGCCTTTCTTAATCCCTAAAAGCCTAAAATACACTAGCAAACACATCAATGCACCAAGTGGGATGAGATTTCATAAATTTCTATCACTTTTAAGGCTAAGTTAGCATGTATTTATCCATATGCGTATATACAAGCAAAGGTTTGAAATCATGGTTATTCACAAGTAATTATGTGGTTTTGGTCGATAAATCCCTCATTTATGGCACATAATATAGCATCAAATATGGGTCTATCAAACCACCCCACACTTAGAAATTAGCATGTCCTCATGCTCAAGTGAATAAAACCAATAGGTAAATGAGATTTCTCAACCTTTTCAAAACATATTCAAGCATCATATGAGAAGGAACTACACAAGGATTGAGCTTATCGATGAAGTCACATTCAAAGAGAGAGATTAAGTAATAATGTGCAAGAGTGTGGGTTAAAGTATTATAGCAAACACTAACCCCAAAAACAATTAAGTTCACAAGGATCAAACTTGTCTTGCACCTCAAGGAATGTTCCAAATCATAGAAGTGAGCTTAAGAACCCTTACTAGATGTGTATACACTCTATTCACTCAAGTGTCTCTCTATTCCTTTTTAATCTTGCTTTTCAAAAATTATTTTTCATCTAACAATCAACATCAAATGTGTGTATGTGTGCAACATCAAGAGGACTTTTCAAGGTTATAATGGGGCCAAGGTGAAAGTAGGATTTCATATTTGGTTAGGTGAGCTTAAAGCTTGAATTCTTTCCCAATGTTTTCCAACCTTAAGACTCACAACTAATCAAATTTAAGATACATGTAATGCATTTTTTCTAAGATAAATGATTATGACATATGCATTTGCTTATTTGGTAGCCTTGTTTTTGCTACTTTAAAGTGACAATTTTTTCCCTTTTTTTTTTCTTTTTCTCTTTTCTTTGTCATAGATATATTTTTTTCTTTGCCACTTTTTTTCTTAATAACTTGTGCAAATGCATATGTCTATTATATTTTGATGCATACATGTACTTCCAAATGCCTCGAGATTTTGCAATTAAAACCCATTTTTCACCCACTCACAATATTTTGCTCTCCTTGACTCCCTTTCCTTTCTTCTTTCAAAATTTGAATCACCACTAAATCCTAAATTAATCAAAGATCAAGTAAAGGATAATCATAGTTTTTCACTTTAAAAGCTTGTAATGAGCTAATAATAGAATAAATGGGCATCAAGGTTCAAAGTTGGCTCCAAGGGTGATATGCAAGGGTTAGGCCATTTGGTATGTGAGCTTTTGAGAATAAAGGCCTCAATCATATGAATACATACAATATATACAATGATGGACATAAAGAATTATTTAATTCATGAATTGCAATCATAGAAGAGGAAGTAACACACAAGAAGAAGATAGTGGTTTAGAAGATGTGAAACCACCTTGTTTAAGGCTAAAAATCTCTCGGTGTTGTGTGTTCTTTCACTCTAATCTATGATTAGAATTTATTTCCAAAGCTAGTGCAAGGACAAGTTTCAATTAATTTTCGAAAAGATTTTTCATGATGGGGTCCCAAGAAAGCACATAATTAGAAATCTTTCATCCATAAGAAAAACCGATTGAATATGTATAGAGAAAATGAAAAAACACAGTGTTGTTTTTCAAAAACACAAACAATCTCAGCAAGTTCTACCTAACAAAAGTTCAAATTCTACCAAATAATCAGAAATTATCCAACTATAACAAGGAAAGCAGAAAATAGTTCAACTAGAATTAAAATTTGAGCAAATTGTTTGCCAAAAGATTGCCAACCATCCTAACCATCCCACACTTAGAATTCTGCACTGTCCACAGTGCATCAGTATGAGTTCGGGGTGGTCTAAGATCCTGCATCGCTCCTCTCCAAAACATTGGTACCATCACTGCCATCTTCCGAAGAAGAAACCTACAGTAAACCGGTAAAAACTGTGTCCAGGAATGCTTGCCGGATCATATTCTGCGTGTTCTGCAGCTGGCGGCCCTGTCTACGCAAGAGTCGGTCCTGCCTCACTAAATGCCTCATGATATCTCTGAGTGAAGGCTCCGGTGGATGTTGGACGGATGAAGAAGGAATCTCAGAAGTTGCTGATGGTAGTGGTGGGTGCTGCTCTTCTTGCTGAACTGGTGGTGCTTGCGGAGGGGTATCAATCTGCCGCAGCGAAATTTGGGTTGTTCTCCCTTCCAATCTCCATACCAGAAATACATATCTTACTCCCGTACATGGTAGATCTCATCCCTTGGGAATTTTGGCACCTGATACCGGGTAGCTAGCTTTGAAATGAAAATCGGGAATGGAAGGAGATTATGGGAGTTCCCGCATGATGCGGGGGAGATTCACAACCCCCTCGGTCATAAGCACATAGATCAGAGTAGCGTGATCCAAATCAAATGTAGTGCTATTTTTCTTCGTATCAATATTTGCTATTATCATCTTATGCCAAGCGGTGGCTTGGGCATTCAGAATAGCATTGTCTATTTTCCTCTCGGGGATGGTATTATCTGCTGGATTGCTGGCCCAATTCATCCCTTGTCTTCCGATCACCTGAAAGACCAAATCCATATCCAATTCGCCCCTTTTTCTGTTTGCCACTGATGCTTTGAACATGTCGTCCTCCCCAAGCGGTGGATGATCGATGTTGATACCCAAGTAGCGGCGGATATCATCCTCGGAAAAAGGGATCCCCCTTCCCCGCAGAAATACATGGGTTTGATGATCAGCTAAGAAGTTACCGCAGAATTCTCGTACCATGGTGATATTGATCGTGGGGAAGGCATTGTACATGAACCCCCAACCAAGTCCCTCTATGCGTTCAAGCATGAAATCCGGTTCTCTATCCAGAAAGCGGATAATCCATTCATACGTGATTCTTCTGTGCTCCATGGTTTTCCACCGGTCATAGTGGATTTGAGAGTCGAAACACTCGGTTGGAAAACTATTGTCCCTCCCTCGATTGGAGTTCTTAGTCGTGCGACTTCTTGAGGGAGTGGAGGCGTAGGCAACTTCCTTACCCTTATGAGCCATTTAAAAATCAGAAAACAACCAAGCAAGTAAAGGTTAATGATATTGGGCGAGAAAGCTATATTGATCCAAGGATAAGAATCATAGGAAGCACAAAGCTATGACCAAAAATAGCAAGTGTGAGTGATGTGTAGATGATAAAATCTTTGAGTACAAATCATATGGTGATCAACCATGCAATATATATCTCAATTCAACCCAAAACAAGCATTATAGGAGTAACATGCTAGTCCAATTTCAATCTAGAATTCCAAATATGTAATCATATTTTGTGTACAATGGCTAGTATTTTAAAATATTATCTGGATAGCGAACACAAATCACATACCAAAAATGTCTACCACTCCATATACGTTAAATTTGATAAACAACATCACATGTATGTTAAGAGGAAATAGTACTTTTTTTTAATCCAAGTAATTTACATTTTCTGATATATTGATCAAAATTAATTTAACAATTAACCTTTTTTGAAATTTAAATGTATGATTTTATATAAATAAGAGTTATTTGACATATTTTGTATTATTTCCTACAAGATGGACAAATAGTTTAACATTTTTTTTTGTTCTTTCCACCTATACAAAAAGAACAAGTAATATAATACATTCTTTTATTATTTATGATCATCCTAAATCAAATTCAATGAAATAGAAAGATAGAGAAGTATTAAGATGCATTTTAACTCTAAAAAGTTATTTATTGAGTTAACTAGGGTATTGTCTGCACTTTGCGCGGGTGACAATTCTATTTAATTGAAACTAATATATTTTATAAAAATTATTAGTGTATAAAATATTTAAAAAGTGTTGTGAAAAATAATTTCAATATCGTAATATAAAATAGTTTTATTGTATGGCTCGCGCATTGCGAATATTATTTAAATTACGAACCACATTATAGATAGTAACAAAGCAGCCATTAAAATTATTTAATTATGCTAAAATATATTTATTTCAAAAACATACTACATTAGAAAAGTAATCACTTATAGATATTTTATTCATAACAACGTTTATGAATATTTAAATTACTATTCATCAAAGTGTATCCAACTCTAAATCGAAAAATATGCATATAATATATTCAAATATTAATTTTTTATAGAATCCATTTGTTACATCTTCAATTATTCTGTAAACTATTTTCGATTTACACTGGGAACAAAAAAAATTTTAATGGCCAAATATTTAATAATAACGAACTTTATAGTAATATAATTAAGCATTAATAAATCAGCAAAAACATAAAACACAAATCTTAATGTTTTAGAGAATCACTTATGTACTATCGACCTCCTTATAATTAACTTTGTGTATTTCTTTTTACACACAAATAACATATTAATGCTTAATTGTATTGCTGTAAATTTATATTTTAAAATTAGGATTAAACTAATTTTTTTCATCCATGTTTTATTTAAATAATATTCTGCAGTTAAAATAAAGATTATTATCCTTAATAATCAATAAATTTGTTTCATATAATTAAAGATAAATATTTAATCAACACATTTGTTTTATCTAATTAAAAAATATTATTCTTACACTAATTATATAATTCATTTAGTAAAGATAGTGTTTACAATAACAAAACATTATTTACAACGAATTATATTATTAATTAATTAGTTAAATATTTATCTAAATTCAAAATATTACATTATAGTTTAAAATAAAATTTCAAAATTCATGATTTAATATATGTATTCTATATATTCAATTTTCACAATAAAAATAATTACTAATTATACATTGTTCTATTTTACGATAGAGTAACAATGTACTCTAAAAAATCCTAATTTAATTTTATAATTCAAAATGATATTAAAATTTAAACTTTCAAATCCACTTTAAATTTAAATTATTAATAATAAATCTTATTAAATCAAAATCTAAAATGCTAATAAATTCAATATTAATAACACGTTTAGATTACTTTTTTTCTAATAAAGATAACAGTAAGGCATATATATATATATATATATATATATATATATAATTTTTAACCCACAAACGCTAAAATTTTCATGTAGCTGTAGCTACCTTTTCCCCAAACCTAAATGCTAGAGCTTCATGTCTCCACAATCAGCTTTGAGTCTGATCCTCTATTGCCGCCACCGCCACCACTCTCACCGCCCTCTTGTTTCCCGTGGTGGCCTCCTCGCATTGTCGTCCCTCGACCTCCCTTTCTCATCTTCTCCTGATCCTTACTCTCTCAGTGTTTTTTTTTTTTTTTTTGTCTAGAACAATTTATGAGTTCAACTACACCTATTATATCTATCTATTAAAATATAAAAAGAATAGGGCTCTCGCCTCAGTGCTCGCTATTTGGAGTTTTTCCTTGGTTGGCATATGGCAGTGCTTATAATCGCGCCAAGTATCTATTTATATTTATATATGAATCTTTGAAATTTGAAATTTGTTTTTTTATTTTGATATCCTGATTTTAATATTTTTTAAAAAAAATTGAATTAAAGGTGACACTATTTCTTCTTAAAGAGCAGTTTAAATGAACGAATTCGAATTTAGAATTCAAAATCTCAACAAATCTATTTTTCTTTACTGAAATCAATTTGATTGATCCCTAATTTTTTATTCCTTAATTTTAATTTCAAATCTTAACAAATTTTCCTAACTGACCGGAATAATTAAGTAGCAAAATCCCTCATTTTATGAACATAATTTCAATTTCAAATTTGAAATAAACACCCTAAATGTCCAGAATTAGCTTGTAGTCAATTCCCTGAATTATTGTCTGAATAGACACTCATTGATAGACACTTGTAGCGAATTCAAGAATGCCACTTGTCAGCAGAATGAGGCCTCCAAATATCGTTCAATGAGCCTGGAGCCCTATACCTTTTATATTTTAATTTATTTCTATTCTAATTTCTAAAAATCGGCAATTTTGGAAAAACTAATTAAAACATCATTAAAGATGTACCAAAGAAAAAAATTGATAGCCATAACTTTTTACTCATAAGTAGTCATAACTTTTCTATTTTAGCTCTTGTTTTCATTTATGAATTGATATTGAATTATTAATTACATAATATTAGATGTTATAAATATAATCATAGATGTTATTTGCATAATATTATATAGAGATGTTAAACAAAATATGGTAACTTTTAATTATGGTTACCTATCATTATTCTATCATGAAAATTCCCATAACATTTGGATGAAATAAAGTACACAAACATGATGAATTTTTACACCTCTATTATTAAGATTACACCAATTAAACAAAAGAAAGCTTCATATATATATATACATGTCAAAGTCACCTAATTTCTAACCTCCTTTATTCTTATGAATTTAATTCAAGGCATGCATATGGTCTCCAGGAAGTTGACACATCCGATTCAAACTTGTGTGACAATATGAATAAAAATTATGCTTCACCTAAACCTTTCACCTTGGAATTATAATGCAGCGCCATATATAAATATTTTATATTTCTCACCCCTTCATGTCTCGGCCTTCCACATTAAAAAAAAAAATCAAATTCAATTGTGGTACAATACACAATATCTCAAAAGTATAGAATAATTGAGGATAAATGTTTTTGTAATCTTTATGGCACAGGAAATAGGGCATTTCCTTAATTGATAAGTCAAATTAACTTTAGCAAAATCTTAAATAATATTTTTTTTCTTGAATACAACTATTTCAAATTCTCAAAGCAAAATTTCATAAACTCAGAATAAAAGAGTTTTAAAATAAAGATAGCATCATTAATAAAACATGGATAAATATTAAAACAATAATAATGATACAGCATCCGGCATTAAATATGAACAAAAATATACAAATAACGTTACAAATTTATATTTAAAAAAGGGATAAGTACTCATTTGGCCATAAAGGTTTTGGGTGAAAATCAAATTGGTCACAAACCTTTTTTTCCAATCAAAATTGCCACAAAGGGTAAACTTTTTCTTTAAAAAAATCTTTTGGACCATTTTATCCTTCCATCATCCCCTTCAACCTCCTCATCCCCAAAAGCCCACCAACACCACCAATCATTTCCCCATAACCACCAGTGTAACGACCCAACTTTCAGTACGTCATGACTAGTACTAATAGCCGGGTAGTCATGTATCTTATTAAACTTTAATATATAAGCATGTCATTCCTTTCAGATTATTAGACTAATCGTATCATTTACTGATATCATACATTTAACAGGAAGAAATACAAACATCACACATAATGTACATCATATCATATTACTGAGAATTTTCAGAGTGCAACATTAAGTACTACGATCATCATCAGCTACAGTCATCCACTAAATA
>JASCZI010121921.1:499-14338 GCA_036250425.1 Stylosanthes scabra | reverse complement strand
GAGGATGGCAATGTTACACGTGTTGTCATAGTATAGTAGTTAATAATAACAAAAATATGTTTAACCATTTTATTCTTTTTTAGTCGGTTACGTACAACACTCAAAAGTTCCCTAATTGAGAGTGAATGAGGTCAAAAGGCATAGTTAAAGTTAAAAAAAAAAACACCAACTACATGAAACCCTCCTATAAACAATTAAGATCAAATAACCAGTCCCAACTATACAACAACAAAAACTTTATCCTAATTTCTATGATGTATCATGTTTATACCACAGAATATAAATTGTTTATATAATAAATCTACAAGAGCAAAATATCAGACTCTACACAAAAGCAACTAATACGAGTTGCAAAATCAGAAGCAATTGAAGGAAATAATGCCGAAAATAAGCACAGAAGAAGCTACAAAGATCAGAACGACACATGGAAGATATCATAACTAAAATGTAATACTTTTTTTTGTTACTGCAATTAGAACATAACTAAAATGTCTTGGCTACAATGAATACATGCCCCTTGTAATCAAAATGAGAGTTATTGAGGAAATCCTAACAATGTTTGTTAATGTCTTGGCTACAATGAATACATGCCCCTTGTAATGAAAAATTCTATAGAAAATTATGATTCAAGAGTCCTAACAGAATATAATAACACACCTCTTTATGACATAATTGGGATAGAATAAAAGAAGTTTAATAAATATATGTACAATAGACCTAATAATAAAAAGGCAATAATTTTTTATAAATTCAATCTGTCAAAATGATCACAAAATTAAAGAGCTAGATCAAAGCCCTCCATTGCTTGTCACCTGAATGATGTGACACGTGCAACATATAGGAAAGAAACAGAGAGTTTGAACATGCTATGTAGTTGGAAAAATTATAACATCAAATAAATCAGCAAAAAAAAGTAAAAAGTAAATATGCAGATTGGAGGCAATTGTCTCTTCTCAAACAATGGATTTATTAGAGCAATTTGTCACACATAAACGCACATATTTAGAGAAAGAAGGAACAAATGTGTACAACTGTACATCATTCTCATGAAGAGCTTGAAAAGAATTGTAATGACAATTAAATGGTATCAGTACTCATGTCAAAAAGAAACTGAATATTTCATTTGAAGTGTACCTAAATACATGACCACTCCTTGACAGCTAACTATTAGCACCTAACAACTTTACATTCAATTATTCATGGGAAATCTTGAGCATCAAAATAAATAAAGAAATAAAAGCACATGATTTTACCTGTAATAGCTTACAAAGCACACAATGCATAAAAGTTAAGAAATCGATCCTATAGGCATAGAAATTTCATTTAGCCAGCTAAATAGTAATGTGATGATTGTACCTGTAACAGCTAATTGTTGAAAGTTCAGTTTATCATCAATCTATGTCTCTCTTAGCTTTAGAAGTTACAAGGTGAGGAACCAGAGAAAGAAGCGTGTTTTTGAGAAGCGGAGACCTTAGTTATTAAGGCCTTTTGCAGTGTGTCTAATGAGAAGCTAATGATAAGTAACCATGTCAAAGACATTCTTGTTAACTGTTGAAAAATGATCAAATTCTTACTTTATAAAAGGATAGTTCATTTAGAGCTTTAAGATATCAATTTGGGATCAATGAACATCATTCAGTTGTGAAAAATATACACACAAAACAGAAATACATATTAGAGAAACTAGGGTATTTCCCATACTTTGCACAGGTGATAATTCAATATAATTGGAGTTTATGTATTTCTCTATATATGCTTAATGTTTTAATTATTTTAAGATTTTTTTTAAAAGAATTCGAGTGTAAAAGCTTAATTTAAGTAAGATTGGTCAATAAAAAATATTTGCTTAATTATTGCTTGATTATTGATTTAAGCAAGCAGTAATTTCATTTAATTATTCACTTAATATTGATGATTCAAAATACTCATTGTTTCCATACGATCTCAATATTTTTTTTTACTGCCATAATAATTTCATTTGATCACTCTATATTATCAAATATCATGATTAAAGAAATGTCAATCTCACTACATTTCATTGAAGTTTTTATTAAAGCAGTGAATAACAAATTGTTATTTTTCATGGCATGACAACATTATTTCCACTTAAACAAAAAAAAAAAAACAAAACAAAAAAAAAACCCATCATGGTCATATGTCTATTCAAAAAATTCTAAAATAATTATTGTTCAACTTCCAATATTGCACCAATAAAAATAATATTGATCTCACCATACATGCCAAAATTCCATATCATACTATGACACGTATCCATGTATTCAAAATTAAATAGAGTAAAAGAATATCTATTGTTATAAATAGCCTTTTTTTTTCTGCTTCTTTGTCATCATTAACTTTTTGTCTATTTCCCGAAATTCTTCAGCATTCTGGATACCATAGATCTCATAGTTCTCTAACATAAACATCAAGTGAAAGATTAATTATTTAATAATAATTAAAAAAAAAGTATATAGAACTAATGCTAAAACATATTATTCTAGAGGCGGCTATACTTGAAATCATATACTCCTCTTCCTGGACAAAAGAAATATAAAAAAAGATTTTTTTTAAAACAAAAGTAATAAATGTTGAAAAAAATAGAGTAATAAAAACTAACCTTATGATATCTGTTTCGGTTATAATGGTTCACTGCAATTACATGAAAAATAAGGAGCATAAAGAAGAAGAAATGGTGCGTAATGAGCTTGAATCATGTTTGAGGACATGAAATCAAAATAAAACACAAATAAAATAAAAAGAAATAGAAAGGGAGGAATTTTCGGTAACCTCCGGCGGAATTGAAGGAGCTACTGTGATTGAACAATTTGAATTTAATGTGATTTATGATAAAATAAAAGAGAGCATTGAACAATTTGAATTTAATTTAGATGAAATAATTTATAAATATATTTTAATGTTCAAAAATAAAAAATTCATAAATCCCCATAATTATAAATTTCAATTATTAGTAACAGACAATAATTAAAATTTAAAATATCAACAAATCACAATTTTGGCACTCCCTGATTTTTTGCAATAGAATTCAATTTAAAATTTCAAATCTTCCCCTTAAATATACATAATTTGCTTGTAATCAATTCTCTTTAATTTTTGCGAGTCATTAATCAATCACTTATCGAAAGACACTTGGTGCACGCCACTTGTCAATATAATAGGGCCTCCAAATAGCGAGTAATGAGCCTACACTCTATACCTTTTATATTTTAATAGATGATGGTTAAAGAAGCTCAGAGTATGGGAGACAACGATCCAACTTCATTCTTTAATATAATGTACATTTTTCTTTCATACTTCGATTATATTTTTTGTTTTATTTGTGTAATTACGAGTTAAACTTGTTAATTGTAACCCTTTACGTGAATTGAATATTATTAATCAATTTATTCAATTATATTCGTTATAAATCATATGCAAGTTTCACACTAGGGAAATATGATATAGCCACAAAGGAATGAAATGATTAGCTAGTGAAAATAATACATATAAAATTTTTGTTGACTCAAATATTAGTGATGACAAACATGATAATTAACTTCTCTTATTTTTGTATGATTATTTGATATATATGGAAAGCAAATCAAGTCTTATACGTGATTAAAAGTGATTAAGTAACTTTGGAAAAATAAGGTAATAAAGGATGCTAAAATATTATGAGTGCTAACCAAGAATTTTAATTTGATAACTTTTGACAGCAACATTTTCGATCCTTGTATGTTTGGAAAGATTTGGTATTTATGTCTTACAGATTTTGTGGAAAGCTCAACAAATAAGAAATACATTTGAATTTGAATCAAAGCACAAGCAACAACAACGTTCATGATTCCAATTTAAAATAATTTGGTGCTGTTTTGAATATGCGGATTTGGAATTAGATGAAATGCTTTTTTCTGTTTTAATGTGCAGATTCATAAAGATTTGGAAACAAAGAGAAATTCAAACTAACGTGAGGAAAAAAGCAAGTGGACAGCAACGATAATGCTTCCTTAAATTGGAATGATTTGGAAGCCCTTGATTTTGAACAAAGCTTGGAGAGCAAGGAATATATTTAGAATCATTGGACAGCATATCATAAGGGATCACGATTTCGATTCAAATACTTGAGGAGCAAACTAAGTGCAACGGCTATCAATTTGGAGTGCTCATCAAGGCTGCAGTAACTATAAATAGAGGAAGAATTTCTGCAACAAAGGACCAAGCTTCAGCGCAAAAAACAATTCTCTCTTTTCTTATCTTCAGTATTTATATTTTCTATTCTATACCTTCTTTGCCGCGTGCTAGTTCTTATTAAATCCCATAAAAAGGCAAAGAGAATTTTACAAAAGCCAATTTATTTTCAGATTGAGAGTTTGCAATTAAGGACTTAATTATGAGGAAATTCCTAAGTTAGTAAAGCCTTGATGTTGTAAGTTTGAGAGTTGAGTAAATTCTCAAGTATTGGTGTTTGTATCCCAACTAAGTATAGTGAAATTTTACCATTAATTAGTGGTGAAAACTTGACGTAAGTTTCAGAGGTGAAACCGAACCAGTATATTTAGTGGTGTCCATCTACTCTCTATTTATTTCTCATTTATTTTTTGTTCTTCAGTTAAGAGACAATTTTCTGTTTATCTCCTAATTCCACTGCAGTTTTATTTCTATTTGAAAAACCATTTAGATTCCTTCACTCACCCCAACCTTCAATCTTATTATGTGCATTTTAAGCAAGGAGAGAGATCCGAGCCATTCTATGATGAGGACCACAAAGTCAAAAACCATTCAATCAATAATAAAAGTCAACAGGATTTTATTGCATGAAAATATTGCATACAAATTTTCGCACTAGAATTTAACTTTTTTTTTCCCTTGATGCTTCATTCTTTATCCATTGAAGATACATATATGTTACATGTCAGTAATTAAGTAAAAGCTCTAACTCCTAATGCTACATGATGATGAGTTGAGTGAGATCATTATACAAGAACTGAAGAATGTTAGAGCTTCCAATAATTCTGCTCTAAGACTAATACACTGAGTGCCTCATGCTTCTAGAAGGCGTAGATTTTGTTTCCTCAGCAATTGTGGAAGCAGGGCTCTCTGATGTATCATCACTAGTTATCTCACCACTTCTATCTTTACCTGACCAAACCTTAGACAATATTTTCTTTGACATTATTAGACCCTTCATTTTATTACCACCAAGTCTCTCAATTCCTTTGTTACTATCATTGCTGTACCTTCCCCTGAGAGTTTCAGAGCTTCCTCCCATTCCTCCTCTGTATTCATTGTAATCGACCTTGAGCTCTCATGCGATCCACTTGGAAGCGAGGACCTCATAGATCCGGCACGATCTGGCGTGCTAATCCCTTCCGAGGACGACGAAGCTCTTAGCTGTTCGAAGAAGAGAACCTGCACGACGACGCGCATCGGAAGCCTCTCGTTCTGTATGGCGTGCATGCAGGCGTCTGCTGATAACTTCCTGCAGTCCATCAGCCTACATATCCTTTTCCTGTCGCTCTTGCTGATTTCAGGATGTTCCTGCATCAAATATAATGATAACTAATCAATACTTAAATTGGCATCAAAATCTTCATAGTTGATTAAAACAATGCAGTAGATCGTGCTAGTTAAGAGCTCACTATCAATGCTAGTACCAACTTTAACATATGCTTGATACCTTAAGACAATCTAATCATGGCATATATGTATCTAAGTAGAATTTATTAATATAAAAGTTGCATGTATACGACTACATGATACAATTTTTTTTAAAAAAAATATTGATATGTATAAATATAAAAAATATATGTGAAATTTACAAATTTCTAAAAGCAAATAGTTAATTTTGAACTAATAAAATATGATTTATGCCAAATCGAATTGATTTTAAATTAAAAAATAAATACTTGAGTAATCTAAATAGTTAATTTGACATCTTAAACTGCACATATACCAAAATGTATTTTTGTGTAAGAGTGATGTTACATATGCAGCCACTCTTGGCAACCAATTTATACAAAGTTTTTTGGTAAGGCTTCTTGCCCGTAACTGAGAGTCTAAGTACATTGGCAAAAAGAATGAACCCCATGGAGCATTAGATTAACATAACCGATACTAAACTTATATGATTGGGTTATCTACTTATCTTATTAGCTTAGTCCATAATTGAAAAATTTAGTAGGAGAAATAACATAATGAAAATTTCACAAACTGAAACCTTACAGCAACAAATGACAAATCAAGAACTTACCTTTAAATACATATCGATGGCACGATAAATTCCATCATGAGTTGCTCTTGGGAAGCTAGATACTAACTCAGCAAAACGAACGAATTTCGCAAGAGCCAAATTCGAGTCGCGCGAAATCTCAGAAAGGTATCCATCTACCAGTTTTGCCACCTTAATCTTTGCAGAATCTGATATGATCCTTGGGCTTTTTATCTCCTGCAATTCATCATCAACCAGAGAATCATGCTCGCGCGCAATGAACTCTTCAACTAGCCTCTCCACGGTATCAGCATCGAAAATTATTGCTTCCCCAGCTGGTACACGAATCAAAAGATCAGCCACCTTTGCCTCCTCAAGACAATGACCTACTCTCTTCATCAATTTGGATCGCTCCCACTCTTCACATTCCAACAGAATGCCTGCTCTTAACAACTTAAGCAAGAAACTGAACGGGACACTGCTTGTCTCCGGTGGCAACAGTCGAACCACGGTTTCCAACAACAATTTGTTCTTTGCCATATCGCCATGGATCATACCTTTGTTGAAGCCCGGAAGCTTTCTTGAGGCATAAGCATTAAGCGCTTCTCCAATCACATAGCCAGAGACATTGCCTTTGCTTATTATCGTCTTCAGAACGCGTTCATAGAGATCGAGTTTTAGCTCACAAAGGTCTTCCACCCACCAGTCCTTTGGAACCATCTGTTGTCTCCTCACGCCGTTCCAAGGCGAACCGTTACCGTTGTCGGTTTCGGATGGTAGCTTCTTCCTGTTGTAACTATATGACCACTCAACCTTGGATGTGTCAATTAAAGCCTTGGAAGCTATCGAATCGAGGCAATGACTTACTATCTTAAGTTCTTCAGACCATGGTAAAAGAGACCTCGTGGTCTGAAGAACGATGATTGAGTCTTTCCAACTCCTGAAAATGCTCGAGTTGAGAAAGACTTCAACCTTGTAGATAAGATTTCCCTTCTCAACGGTTTCATACATCTCGAGATACTCTGCAGCGCAGCGAGCCAAGATGACGTTGTAAGCATTGAGAGTAACTGTCATGCCGTAACAGAACTTGGCACAGATTTCGAAAGCGGCCGGACCTCCCGGAAAGTCATGGATATGGACTTCATCATTGTTCTCTTCTTTGTTTGTAATCAGCTTTTGAATGCGTCCACTTTTCGACAGAAGAGGAAACTACAGAAATGATAAAAATGTAACAGACATGGATTTAAGTGTAAACTCAAACTAGTTTAGAAACAGAATAAAATAGAAATATTCATAAATTTAATATTTTATACATAAATTCGATCCATAAGAAATAGGATAATCTTAATTGACAAATAGGATACTCATAAATCATAATCATATTGCTATTTTCGTTACTATACTACCTGAATTTCAGATTGAATCATACCTTATGGAGATAAAAATTTACATCTCCAACTTTAACTGTTAAGTCTGTTGCCAACTCTGTTGCTACATACCTGCAAAATACATGTTGGTTTATGTAAGTTGCAAATATAAGAACAAAGATAGTATCCCAAGAAAACGACGATAATACGCAGTGAGTTAATGTAACTATGTTCATATTATTAATTGTTACTTAACAAACATAACACAGATCTACTATCCTCTGTTTAAGAATTAAGATCCTGACTTGGACTCTTCACTCTTTTCAATTTTCATCATTAGCTAACAATAATATTGTTAAATATAAAAAGCACTTTTGTATCTTTATAAGATAGCTTAAGCGTTTGGCCAAGATCGTTTCATGACAAATGTTACTTTATGTTGAAACAAATAAACAAAGAAAATAAATTCTGTAGGAAAAGAAGCCCCCAAGCGGGTAATCGTCTTGGTTACTTTTGTTTTTGTTTAATAAATTCAACTCCATAAAAATAAAAAAATAAAAATAAAAAACTCTTGTTAGAGTTTAAGAAAGGAATTCAATAAGATGATCAATCAACCAAGATGCATAATGTTGAGACAAAATAAAAAGCAAGAATCAAAGAGGAATAAAACTTAATTAGCACAGAAGTAATTAACTAATTAATGAATTGTACTAGAAGATTAATCTCACACCTTATATTATCACCATCATTCTGAAAAGAATCTGGCTTAGATCCAAGCTTCATAAACTTCATCTTGTTAAGCTTCTTCTATCTCTCCCTACTGAGGCTGTGAAAGCCAAAAACCACTAAGCTAGATTAAAAGAAGAAAAAGGGATCAAATAATAATGTTTCCTATGAAAGATCGAATCTCTTTCTATTCCCACAATTCGAGGTACAAAGATAGATTGTTTTAGACTCAATGATAAAAACTTAGACAAATTAAGATGGTAGGTAACTGTACTACTGAACACAAACCAAGACATTTGCCAACCGAAACTAACCATCTTACAAAAAATAAATTAAAAAAAATGAAGAAAACTGTATCTATATATGAATATTTATATATTGATATATAAATTAATTAATAAATACATGAAATTAGAGACACCCCCACTTGCCAAAAACTGACAGCACCGCCCAACCCCATTTTAAAAATTCATATCTATGAATCTAGACATTTGCCTTTTTCTTCTTTTCTTGCCTTGTTGTGGTTCCCAACAAATGAGGATGGATTTGAACAGCACGGGGAAAACAGCAACGTTTTCTTTGTTTTATTGTTTTGGATTGGGAACGAAAGGAGCCAATTATGATTGTGACACGTTTCAGCTTTGTTCCCCATTGAAGCCATGCAGCTGAAGCAAAACACAGAGACAGACAGAGACAATGTTATGTGAGTCTGAGAGATGAAGCACCATGGCAGCAGACCAAAGGCATCAATTTTAACACCTTGGTTTCTCATCCTAACATCATTGCACTCACTACACAGTACACACTTCAAACCATTTTTATTTTTATAATAATAATAATAATGACAGTAAAATAACCAATATTGTTACCGAAATAATCAGATACAAAAATCACTCTCAAGCCCATATTAGTTCTGCCAGTAAATTCTTACTAAATTTTATTAAAAGACGATTAAATTTTAAACAAATATTAGTATAAAAAAACAATAATTCTGTATCAACACCTATTTTGCCTAATTTCAATCAAGTTAATTATTTTATGTCAAATAAAAGATTATTTCGATGTTAAATAAAAATTTAGTTCAGTGTTATGTTTTTTTGGTACTATTTCACATCGAAATTGTCTTCTATTTAGCATAAAAATAAATGATTTGATTGGCCAAAAATAAATGTACAAATAGTATTTCCGTAAAAAAAAAATAGTCATTATCCAAAATAAAAAAATAAACCATTTACCTTACGAGAGTAAATTTTTTAAAATTCTAGAAAATTAAAATTTATTAGAATCAAAATGTCTAATATAAAATTATTTGAAAACCCATTTGAATATTTACTCTTAGGTGAATTCTATGGCGTATGCATAGAGTTCAGCCTACACATGTATGTTATGTTGTGTGCAAACCAAAGACTGACGCCTGGCAGAGAGAGAGAGTATCATTTCACATGGACAGGGCGGGGGGCTGTCACATTAACGGGACGGGGGCATAACGATAATTTTCGTAATCATAATTAATGTTGTTAATTAAGCTAGGAGTGATTGGGCTGGCAGTATGGGCCACTGCTTTGGGTCGTTAATATTTTTTGTTTGTAATATATTGTTGCTGAAAATATGGGTGGTCTAGCAATTGAAGTAGAGAAGAGTTGAATGAACAAGAACGGCATATCCCAAAAACATTAAAAAAATAGGAAGAAGAACCAAAAAAAAATGGACAATGAGAAAAAGAATAGAGTGGAAAAAATAGTGATGTAAAAAAAACTAATAAAAAAATAGTTCATTTTGCTCAACAGAAAAAAATGTTTATTTTGCTAAAAAAATCAGTTTTTATATTTTAAATAATTTTATTATATATTTAAGTAAATCTGTTCGATCATCTTCGACTTTGATTAACCATTAAATTTTTAAACCAATTATTTTAATGATTCACTCATCAATTCTATTTTCGCAATCTTATTAAACTAAAAATCCTCTTTCCATTTCGATTTGTAACACTTTTTAAAAATAAAGTTTTTTCTCTAAATATTTTGCGTAACATTTAATTCTCAGAATATAACATACTCACATACAACTTATGACTTTATACATTTAATAGTATAGATATTTTAAAATTATTTTTCTTCATCTTAATCCCATTCTTATTTAAGCACATTAAAATACATTATGTATTAACAGTATAAGAAATTGCTTATTTAATACATTTTATATGTTAAATATCTTACGACACTTTTTAAACCATAATTCCACTGAAAAAAAAAACCATAATTCCAAATTCATAATTTTTAAACTAAAACTTCATTTCTCAAAAATAATGGAAAGTGTTTAAACGTGCACGGCAGCAAAATTCGAAACAAAATTTTGCTAGACATCATGTATTGTTGCGGTTCATCAATTGAAAACATATTTCACGTACTTTTAAATATAAACAATGTTATTTCTATATCTTTTATAAACATTAAATTAATATTCGTATAAAAATAGTATAAAAATATGAATATTATTAATTAAATATATGTTTTAATTATTTATTTAAATTTACGTATCAATTTCACCAAAAGTGCAAGACGGTCCATGCACCAAGTTGTTAAAGCTTTCAAATTTTAAACTCAAATCATGAAGTTTTTAGCAGTTTGATTTTTAGATTTTGTATTATTTGATTCTTGAGTTTTATTTGGTTTAAATAAATATATATATTTTTAATTATGTTAATTTTTCTTTTAGTTTGACGAGTTTTGATTAAGGGTTTAGTTGGAATTTGATTATTGAGATTTTAGTAGAAATTTTTTAGGATGTGATATGTAAGTTATTAGTGTTGATAAGAGATTTTGTTAGATTTATTCCATAAAGTAAATTATATATTTAGCAATAGGTGTTTTGAGTTTGTTTTATGAATTTATTAATATTTGATTCATATTTTTTTTTGTACTAGGTGAGGTTTGGGGAGGGAAAAATGCTATATGAGCTATTGCTCATCGGCTAATATTTGATTCATAGGTTTATTAGGTTTTAATTTGATAGGAGATTTAATTAATTGGAGTTTGATTAGTAGATTTATTAGTGTTTAATTACATATTTCGTTGGATTTTTATGTGCAAGTTATAGATTTGATGGAAAGTTATTAAATGTTTGATTTGTGACTCTTTAGTGTTTAATTTCAAGATTAACTAAATTTCTTCGATTTAAAATTAAAATTTGATTTTTCTTAAATATAATTATTGATTATTATTCTACTGGGTCCTATGTATTTTAACACAAGTGTTAATTTGGTGTTTGGTAAAAAGGTGTAAACGTAATAAAATTATTTAAATATTATCAAAAAATTTGCTTCAACAAATTTAAATTATTTTAAACGTTATCTCTAACACGACAAGTGTTCCGGACACATATACATATACTATTTAGTCAAAAAAATATATACATAAACTATTTTTACATAAACACTTATTTAATCTTCCATTTTTTAATCAACATTAGAAATTTATTATGACATAAATATTTAATAAAATCTACCATTCCTTCCTTTTTTTTACATAACATTTAGCATTCTCATACGAGATATAGCATAATCGAGTATACCTGGCAGAACCTAAATTATATCAATCAACAGTCACAAATCACAAGCTTTTTTTTTTTTTGGGCTAAACAAATCACAAACTTTAAAGACCTCACCCCATATTTTTTTTTTGTTTTTGGCTAGCAACCCCACCCCATATTAATCCGTAGCCCACTCCTCCCAAAAAGCATTATACACATTCATCAACCAAAAACTCATTTAATTACTTAAGAGAAAATGTAATACCTTTTTTTTGTATATGTATACATATAAAATAATAATTTTTTTTTCTTGAGTAAATATTTAATTTAAGGTAGCTATATTTACAAAAATGTTTACATGTGAGATGATATTACCAATAGTTAAATGATGTGACATGCTTGACTGAATATATTTTTACTTGAATCATCTAATGAGTCACAATATTAGCTTTGCTTAAAGACATCTTCTAGAAGTAGCTATTTAATTCTTTTATAATTTTAGAATAGATTAAATTAGATTATAATATGTAAGTTTAAGGATTAAATCAAATTATATTGTTTACCATTTCAAAGAAATATATGTGCATTATCTTTTTGCTTGTTTGATTAGTCAAGAGATTGATGATTAAGTAGGTTCAAAAGAAACTAGATCACTAAGAGGATTAGGATTTAGTTATACTACGATTCATGGTGAATTAGCAATGACTTGTAGAAAAAGAATAATAAAATTGGGTTAGGAAGTTAGTTTGTGAGCATCTCCAATTCCTTAGTCTTGTTCCCTTTTATTGAATCTTTCTTTAATACTTGATTTGATTTAGTATGATTAGTAATAGTTGCTTTATTAAAGATAGTTTTTCTTTGATGAATTCTAGTTGCATTGTTGTTCTTGTTTGTTTTCTCGTTTGATTTAGAATTAATTCTTGATTAATTCCATAGATCTAATTAAAGAATCATATTAAGAATATTGTTTAACCCCCCTTTCCTCGTGGGAACGATACCCACTCTTTAGTGGTACTACTTGATCCGATGAACTTGTCGAAGTGCTACGAATCGTAAAGATTTGTTGCATCAACCACCGTTCCAAGTCATTCAAACCAAGACATTGGGGATTGTTTCAATCCATGGAAAGACTTCTTTAATTTGCAAACTTTATTCCTTTCAAGTTGTTCCTCAAATCCATAAGGAAGTCTCATAAGCACCTCTTTCTTTAACTCCCAATTTAGAAAAGAATTCTTCACATCCAATTGATGCAAATGCCAGTTGTAATTTGCAACAAGTCATAAGAGAATTCGCACATAGTTGAGTTTAACAACTGAATAGAAGGTATCTTAATAGTCTACCCGATAGGTTTGGGTAAATCCCTTAGCTATTAACCTAGCCTTATGCCACTTTATTCTTCCATCAGCCTAGCACTTGATCGTGAAAATTGTGTAAATCATGTTACAATATGCATGCAAAGTTAAATTGTTTAGGTTTTGATGAATGACAACCATACAAGGCTTTGAGGAACAATTTCGAAAGCAAAACAAATAATGATTCCGAAAGCAAAACAACAACGACAAGATAAAGCGATGAACAAACGAAGAACAACATCGAGAAGACTTCTTAGAGTCTTAGGTTGTAGGTAATAATCTTGTCAAGAACCAAATTTAATTTATCTCTCTCACACACACAAGAAAATGTTTTTAAAGAAAAGGTTTTATGAAAACAATAGCCGTACAATAGCTGTAAATGTTTTATAACTTGTTTTGTGAAAATCTGTTGGTTCAAGGCTTAAGTGTATGCTGTCAATCTTGACCTTTGTGCACTAAAGTGGGGATAACTTGAGCTATAGAGGTCCAAATGATGCAGTTCTTGTTGCATTAGAAAGCTAACGTCTGAGGCTTCAGTTTGATATATAATAGTCTATAGTTGACATTGTTTTTAAGCCTTGAAAGGCCCAGAATCGAGTCCAGAATCGATTCTGAGGAAATACGTAAGCAAATCGATTCTGGTATAGCAGAATCGATTCTG
>JASCZI010121920.1:2929-20464 GCA_036250425.1 Stylosanthes scabra | reverse complement strand
TATATATATATATATATATATATATATATATATATATATATATATATATATATATATATATATATCAGCAGGCTCACCACTACTTCCACAATTCTTTTGACTTTTTCTGAGTAAGGTTAGTTGCATCTATATTAAATTATTAATTAAAAGAGATATTAACGTGAAGATAATTTTATATAAAAATTATACTTTGAATTATTTTACATTATTAAATAATTTAATTAAATTTATTTAATCAAATATATTAAATTTTTTAAAATGTAATTTTTATATGAAGACATTTTCAGATAAAATAATGCTACACAACCAACGTTAGAGAGCCAATAATTAAGTTATCATCCGTAACTCATATATTCTTATCATCCAAAATTTATATGAGTTATTATCCGTAACTATGTGTTGACTCTTTATTGATCATAATTTATTCACTCCTAGTTTTTTTCTTTCACGTAAATATCTCATTATTTTTTTAAAAAAATTAAGGATGATAATTAAATACTACTAGTAAGTAGTAATAGTGTATCTTAGTTGTCTCTTTAAGCTAAGGGGAATTTAAGGAGATGTTGAAATGACAAATTTGACCCTTGAAATGTAAATGGATGATGATTGGATGACAGATCAGTTTTAATAATAAAAGGGAGTATCTAAAACAGCGGAAGACAAGACACTAGACGCGTATGTAAGTTTGTTTGTGTTTTTTTTTTTATTTTATTTAATTTCCAACGCGTTTTTTCCTGATTCTGCTGAGCCAACACTATAATAATAATAAACTGGGTAATAGATAACTAATTACCAATCATTAGTTTCCTAATCTTCTCTTACTTATTAAAAGGGCTCCTGATTAAACATAATACTCCCATCTTCCTTTTTTTCTTTGCATAATCCAAACAAACTCTAATTATGATTATTGATTATGAAAGCTCTGGTACATTAAATGAGGGTGGTTTTCAAGCAAATCATTATAATTTAAGATGGGAACTACCATTAAGGAATTTAATTTATTATTTATTTATAGAATTGTCATTTTTCATTTTGATGAAATGCATGCATGACATTAGCTGGCATCAATGATTCTATATGAGTGGGTTAGCTTTAAAGTGAAAGAAAAAAATTAATCTATTTAAGTGGATAAATAAATTGGCCGATCAATTTAATTCATTTTAACAGCTCTAAAACTAAACCCAATAAGATGAAAATTAGGTTTAATTTATATAAAACATGAAAGTATGCAATGCAATGGAGGAAAATTGCTACTCTATTATCATCTTCCACAATTTTATTTGTACACCAAAATCGACTATCAATATTAATATACATTGAAATACAAAATACATATTAAAATAAATTAAACTATGCATATTTTTTATATTTAACATGTATTATACATTAGTAATTGATTTTAATATACTGATATCATAATTTTATTGTCTTATATAGTGTCAAAAGTATAAACATGAATTTTATTAAAAAATATGAGGGTCAAAATATATTTTATTTTAATTTGGATGAAATATACAAAAAAATCTATATTATAAAAAAATTCATATTTATATTAACTTAAATTTATATTGAATAACTTTTCTAAAATTTATCATATCCGTGGTGATGATTCAAAAGCATGTTTGACAGAGATTCATATCTTAGTTAATTTACTATCTACTTAAGTAAGTAATCAGTAATTCTTTCTTCTTCTTTTTTCCTAAGAAATTTTACCAATTCCATTTGCAGTTTGACACTATTTGCAATCAAACATTTCTAGTTCTATGAGAACAAACTGATGAAGAATGTTTATTGAGTCATCAATGCAAAAACATTCAATCTCTTTTTTCTTTTTTCTTTTTTTTTTGCTTTTTTATTTATTTCCATTTTGAAGAAAAGAAAGTAGTTCCAATAAAGTACAACTCCGGAGCAGATGGTGCAGTCCTTTGACTTTTGAGAAGTCAAGCAACTGGCTTCAACACATACATTTTACAAGAATGTGGATCCACTGTGGCACTCAATTTATCCACAAATACTTTCTTCAATGTCTGGTGCTGCATTCATCACAAACACAACATATACAATAAGTCCATGTATTAAGTATGAAAAAAAAATGAGAATATACTTTGATAACTCAAATGTAGTTGACTTTACGTAAAGTTGATTGTCGAGAACTGTTGGATAATTTGACATGTTTGACTAAATTATCATCTAACGATTTTAAACTATCCAACTTCACATGAATGAGATAGTGATATCCGCGTAGGGATCTGAACCATGGTGCTATGCTACTTATAAAAAAAAAACTTTACATGAAGTCAACTCCACGTGAGTTCTACGAGAAGAATATATACCTGCCAAAGGTCTCTTGCTTGAACAACACTCTTTGGGGGAATGCCAAGATCATCCCAATTCGCCGTGATAGCATTGCGCAACGGCCCTCTGTTAAGCAACACAACAGCAACCCTATACCCGGAAAGAGGACCTGCCCATATCTGCACCAAAAAATTTGCATGTAATGAACAATTCTTGCTAATTTCAGACTACATTGTCTTATACCAAAAACCAAAAATTTGTTTGTTTTGATTTTAATTACCTCTTGATCACCTTCCATCCTAACTTTCTTGGCTTGTACTCCAAGCGAATCTAACACGGTACGAATGTAACATTGTTAGTGACGGAACGACTAAGCCTTTTCTTTTCTCACTAGATAGGATCAGCATAACGTTAGTGCAACGCATCGAATCATATATTACCTTGGTTAACTGCAATAACTTCCTTGTTTGTGATTATCTCCACAATCTCTTTACTCATATTCCGAACATCGCAACCGAGAAGAAGAGGTGCCTGCATCAGCCATTTTCATGAGAAACAAAAATTTCCCCAATGAACATTACTAACTATGACATTACTTGGGATACAAGCATGAATCTTGATACCTTGGAAATGGCCCATAAACTGAAATGAACAATGTATTCATCTTTTGTCATTCCTCCATTTCCCACCTCAAGCATGTCAGGATCTGTTGATTCAACCATAATTTGATAAAATCCGACAGAAAACTCATTCAGTTTCAGAATTCAGACAAAAAAGTTCTAACCATTCCAACCACCGGGTTTTGCGAGATCAGCATAAACTTCATTCATATCAGCCCTTGAAATCATGCTGTCAAAAAAGACTAGTTACATAAACTTCCAAATTCAATTACAAATCTGCTAGAATTGAAAAAAATTGAATCCATATTTTTGTCACCTGTCCCATGAATCATTGATGTCATTTGTAGTTCTCCAGCTATTTCCGACTCGAGCGCCCCATAAAGCCGGATGCATGTCACCCCTAAACAAATAACGCAATCGCAATTAGAAGGAAGAACTTAGAATTTAGAGGAACACAAACAAAATTGTGGAACACATAAGAGTTTTACCATTCACATAGAGAGAAGAAGATTGGTCGACCCGCGTTCATCAATGCTCGAGTCATAACAGGATATCTGCAGCAAATGAGAAAGAAGAACATAGTTTTCAGACACATGAATGATGAACATAAAAGGTAAAGTGGAAATATACTTTCAACTACCTAACAGTTGGTTTTGATCCATCATTGTTACAATTGTCATACTTCAAATAATCAATACCCTGCGGAATAAGGCATCGTTACGATTCGTTCAACGGAAATTCATAAGAATGCAACCAAAAACAAAATAAGGATAATGTTTGCTATGTTACCCAGGATGCAAAAGTCTTGGCATCTTGAAACTCATGACCAAGTGAACCAGGCATCTGTTTGCTACAAGTGAAATACCTGCGAAATCGTGAAACGAAACCTTAACATTAGTTTAAAGAATAAATGGTTGATTCAGAAAAAAAGGACTAGTTTGATTGCCACTTTTGCCAAGTCTATGTACCCTGCATCCGAATAAATTCCGAGCTTAAGACCCTTGCTATGAACATAATCTGCAAGAGCTTTGATTCCAGAAGGAAATGTAGATTTCTTTGCCACCAAATTTCCCTGCAAGATTATTAGGAGCAAATTGTTTTTCGACACAACGCAATAACTTTCAGGGACCAAGAAGAGGGAAAACAAATTCGAAGAAAAATCATAGGCTTTAAGACCTTATCGTCGCGGTTTAGTTCAGCCCAACAATCATCTGCACGAATGGTAAATCGCCGGACGAAGGTTAAGGACATGCATACATACATGATGATAGTCTTAACATTTTGCTTTGTAAAGAAAAATAACAAAATCAAAATCAAAATCTAGTTGCTTTGATATGTACCTATGTTTACATAGTTGTATCCAAGTTTTGAAAGACCAGTGGAAACAAGAGCATCAGCTGCAAACAAAAATCTACAAATAAGGTAACAATTCTTGATTGAAATGCAAACATTGATAGGTTTGGCATCCAATTTGGGGGTTTTTAAAAAATGCAGAATTGAATAAAAATTCCAAGTACTTATAAAAATTCAGATGAAACAAAGATACATGGATGATAAAATTACCAGTTTCCCTGATGATTTTTTCATTAATTTGACAGCTGAAGTGATTCCAACTGTTCCATCTGCACAAAGCAATCAGAAGAGAATGAAACAAAGAAATTAAAGCATATATATAACAACATAAACACAACAGAATTGAAATCAAAAGAACAAGGAAGTGTATTATCATACCCCATTGGAGGAGTTGTTCCAAGGCCATTAGCAAGAAGGTTTCTTCTGTGTTGTTCCACCTCATTGGCTGAAGCAGGAACAATAATCACTAGAACCATCACCACCAAGATCTCATAATAACCAACCCTTCTCTCCTCCATTGTTGCTCACTTCACTTCAGCAGCTACTCTATGTTACTGTGCTTACTACTACCCTTTACCTCACTCTCACTGAAACAGTGTGTGTGTTTTTTCCTTATCTATTTATATCAAGAGGGTAAAGTAACGTGTTCCTTTGTCAGAGGTTTAGTGTTCTAAGTAATCATCATTCATCATCATTGGATATTGATTAACATGAATAACAATGATCTTTGTTTATTTAATGATGATTCATCAGATAAGATTAAATGGTTAATGTTGAATACAAATCCAAACGTATTATATATATATATATAGCTGTTGAATTTAATTATATATATTTTGTAATTAAAATTAATTAAAATTACAATATTATCTGATTTTTAATTATACCTGAAATACTCCTGTAATATAGTTACCATATAGTTCAACTCATTTTACAGTTCCCTCTGGTTCTAATCTCAGAAAGATGCTCCTATCAAGAAAACCATGAAGCTAGAAGCTTCATCTTTTATCACGTGTATGTTAGTGTGTAGGGCCCGGTTTTATTTAGGTCTTATTCACTTAAATGGAACATCAATATAGTTAAGGAATTTTATATATATATATATATATATATATATATATATATATATATTAAATTGTTTCACTTTTATCTTTTATTATATATCTTATCGTCATTGTAAACTAATAGATAAGATAAGTAACAACTTTAAAATTCAAATAGTGTATAATTTAAATTACAAAATTCTTTTAAATTTAGATGAATATAATTCGGTTTAAAAAATTAATAACTAAATTTTCTTAATTATAAAATTTGGATAAATATAACTCGATCCAATTCGAATCACAATAATTTAAATCAAATTGAGCTAAAAAAATAAATTGAATCAAAAAATACAAATTGAATCAATATTACTAAAACCCTAACAAATTAATATAAGTGGGACAAAATTAATTTAATTGTCATTAATTTTTTAGATAATTGTAAAGGAATTGGATTGTGATATAATACATATTAAAACATAAAATATATATTAAAAATAAATTAAATCATACATATGATTATATATTAATATATAATGATTAATTTTATTAATTAATTTTAGTGTATAAATAAAATTATTTATAAATGACTCAACTATTTTAAAAAATTTCCATATTATTATTATACTGATGTGACTTTTGTTTTCCTTTTTGACTGTACATGTTTGGTTAACACATAATGATAAGGATATCCGAATATTTTCATTGACCAAAAGCAATTGTTTATTATTGATAAGGGTCGGTGCTATTAACAAAATCCAAAGATTATGGCACCGAATCTTCATCTGATTTTAACAACCTTGTAAAGTGCGCAACTTTTCACTTGTGTTCTTTTTTTTTTTTTTTTTCAAAGATAGATAGATTTTATTTCACTTGTGATTTTACCCTTTTAGTCTCACATGAAAATATTCAAAATGTTTTTCTTTTCTCTTATTTTATGTGATTGTTAATTTTCTATAAATAACTTGCTGACTTTTGGAATTAAACAAAAATATAACAATTTTTTGTCCATCATTTAATTTCCTCTTATGCATACCCAAACACTTAAAAAAAACATAATTTTTGGCTTCCGTCAGTTTTTGGAAACCGTCAATATAATATGTTGTTGTGATTTATATTAATTCTAAATTGCTACAGTTTAAAACCGTCGTAATATCATAAGCCAAAATTAAATGTACAACCCAAATTTTTGGTAAATTAATTTATTGCGAGTTATTTTAAATTTTCAGTTTATTCCAAAACATATATAAAACACAAAAACTAAATACATCTTAATCATAGTTGTGAAAATCGGACTAAACCGGTCAGTTCAACCAAAAAATCGATGGCCTGTCCGATCCAATTTGATATAAAGATCGAAATTACAGTTAAATCGATCAGAACCAGTCAAAACCGCATTAAACCAATCAACACCGTGAACGATCCACACGAGTCTACCATACTCTAGCGCGTCCGCACGTCCACGGTATGTATCACACTTGAAAATTGAAAAAGCAGAGTCATAGGGGTTCGAATCCTCCCCCACTACCATCTATGCCACTAAGCTACACTTCATTTTAGCAATTTTAGTACATACTAATAATTATATAGCTTATTTAGTACCAAAAAAATATAAAATCCAGTAACTTATATTTTTATTTATTTAAGATCGGTTCAACGGTTTTGTTAATGACTTAACGGTTGAATCTCTAATTCATTGATTTCGTAGTCTCACCGATTTGATGACCAGTTCGGTTCTTACAACTATGATTTTAATATTCAGATTATATCATTTTTATAACAGCAATAATTAAGAGCTAGTTGCAAATTTAAGAAACCCTATTTGTGTCTAATAATAGTTTGGTTTGTGGAACCCACTACTATAGCTTCTGAGTTGTGGATCATAAGATATATAAAATTCTGCAACTTTACTTCTACCCTTCATTTGTCTACACATTTTCTTAAAAAACTTTTCTTAACAATGGAAGTAAAATTAAACATTGCTTTAAAGGTAGAGTTAAAAACTTCATCTCAACTTTCACACTACTCTTGTCTATTAAAATAGTAAGATATTCATATGTATATATAATGATATATTGTGGGCTTGTGGCTAGCTATCTAGGTAACCAATCACAATGAAGAGATTTCAACTATGCACAATTTCTTTGGTCCTTCTTCTTTTTCTCACAAAATCTTCAAGTTCCAATAATGCTGTAGATGGAAGTATTAAGAATAGTGATGAAGAATCTCACAAGGAAGAGCAAAATCTTGTTCCAAATGGGTATGAATTAGAAATTAATTCTTTTCTATCAAGTTTTTAATCTATATATAATGAATTTTTTTAATATTTTTTTCTCTTTTGGAGGAAGGGGCCAAACTAAAGGGAGACAGTTTTTAATTTATTATATATATATTTTTTTGTATTAATTAAGTTTAATTTTGATCTACTGATAGAATAAAATATTGTATACAATTGTACAATCATAATTGTTCTTTTGGATTATAAATCATGAGGTTAATGAAAAAATAAATTGTTTTTGCAGACGTAACATTATGTAATTGAATACACACATAAAACATTTTGATATTAACAATGCATCAAAATTAAATTCATATTACTATATTATAAGAATAGTGCTTCCTTATTATTTGGTAAGTACGCTAGAAATAAAGTAACCTCAAAATGTCACTCATTATAAATAATGATGTAATATTTTATCTAATTAAATGTTTGATGTTATTATTAGTGCATGACTCTTACCAAACGTGACAAATAATAACATAGTCATGGGGGTTAATTAGCATAAGTGATATAACAAAGGCATGTAACATACTTCAAAAAATTGTCAATTAAATAAACTTTTTTCATTGCTACAAGACTCTTTTAGTAAATAATTAATTTATATATAAACATTTTTGTAAGTGTTTATTGAGTCTATAAAGACATTATGCATATCCTAACTTTGGTGAAATAATTGAAGTTGAATAACCCATCTAAATTTTCCTTAAGAATACAATATTCATAAACAAAATTTTTTGAACAAAATACAAAATTAACCTAAAACAGTCTAAAGTTATCTTATTTTATATTTTTTAATTATCATTGAAATAATTGGATAATATTAAATATATACATATATTTGAATAATTTGTACAAATAATAATTAAGGATTGAAATGGTGGGGGAGATGGAAGAAGAAGAATGGCAAATGGTGAAAAAGAGAGGGAACCAATTTGTGGTGAATGAGAATCCATTCTACATAAATGGATTCAACACATACTGGCTGATGGTGTTTGCTGTGGACACATCCACAAGAGGGAAGGTCACTGAGGTCTTCCAACAAGCCTCCTCTGTTGGCATGACAGTTTGTAGGACTTGGGCCTTCAATGATGGCCAATGGAGGGCCCTACAGAAATCTCCATCTGTTTATGATGAAGATGTCTTTAAGGTATATCCTCCTTAATTACTTACTTAATTACTATTAAAATGTGAAGCACAGACACATTTATAAATTGTCGTGTCGACTAACTGAGTTTACTGACACTTTTCGTTATGTATCTAGAATCGAACATGCTTTGATATTTGGCGTGTTGCTGTGTTGCGTATCATGTCTCGCATCTATGTCCGTGCTTCATAGCTATTAAGTAATATAGTTTACAGTAAAGACTCGCGTGCAGTTGTTTTCACATTAAGTTATAGCCAAAAACTGTTGGATGATTTAATATATTTAACTGAGTTGTCATTTCTTAATTCTTAATTATTAACTATATTTAATTTCTACCGTTATAACATATCTAACTAACTAGTACATTTTCAGTCGATTTCATATAAATTGATAGTTTAAAAATCGTTAAACAATAATTTAGTTAAACTCTTTAAATCATTTATAGTTTTTAACAATCAACCTCACACGAAGCAGTGAAATTTTACCCTAATAAAATTGATAATGCAATCACAGGCATTGGATTTTGTGGTAAGTGAAGCAAAGAAATACAAGATAAGGCTGATATTATCATTGGCAAACAATTGGGAAGCATATGGTGGGAAAGCACAGTATGTTAAATGGGGCAAAGATGCTGGCCTCAATATCTCTTCTGATGATGATTTCTTCTCAGATCCAACTCTTAGAACCTACTACAAGAACCATGTTAAGGCAAGTCATATTCTTAATGTCTAACTTAGGTTCTTATTTCATATGTAATGTTTAAAACGTCTTATATTTTTGCCATAAACATCTTATTCTATTCTATTTTTGAACGTCCATGTAAGTAGACGGTGTTAAACAGAGTTAACACATTAACAAACATAACATACAAAGACGATCCAACAATATTTGCATGGGAATTGATGAATGAGCCTCGATGCACATCAGATCCCATTGGTGATAAGCTTCAAGTGAGAATGCATAATCCTTAAACACTTGTATCTAATCCTATCAATAGTTTCATCAAATTTTCAATTAGGTTCTTATATTTTTTTTCTTCTTTCAATTAGGTCCCTATACAATATTCAAATTTTCAATTAATTCTTTACTATGATAAAAAGCTAAACTTAACGAAATATTCTGTTACACAACCCTCAACATATGAATAATATTCTTTTTGTGCAGCAAACTATTCCGTTAAATTTAGTATTTTATCACAGTAGGAACCTAATTGAAAAATTAAATATCGTATAAAAACCTAGTTGAAAGGAAAAACATACAAAAAGACCTAATTAAAATTTTCATAAAACTATAAAGACTAATAGAATAATTTAACCCATTAATTGACATCAATATCATGCATATATGGTAGGATTGGATACAAGAAATGGCATTCTATGTGAAGAAGATTGATCCAAAGCACCTGGTAGAAATTGGAGTTGAAGGATTTTATGGGCCCTCAAGCCCTCCAAGAACTCAGTTCAATCCAAATTCATATGCAACTCAAGTTGGAACTGATTTCATTAGGAACCACCAGGTTCTTGGTGTTGACTTTGCTTCTGCTCATATATATGCTGATTCTTGGTATCTCATCTCCCTGAACTTTGAACATTATTCTACTTTATCGAATTTCTACTGGTCTTTATAGTTTCACTAAATTTTCAATTAAATTCTTATATCATATTCAATTTTTTAATTAGACATCTACCGTGACAAAAAACTTAATTTAATGAAATATTCTGTTAAAAAAAATATTCTCCATTTATTGAGGGGCTTATATAGCAAAATATTATACTAAATTTAGTTTTTTGTCACGATAGGGACTTAATTAAAAATTTGAATTTTTTATAGGAACCTAATTAAAAGGAAAAAAATATAACAACCTAATTAAAAATTTGGTAAAACTATAAAAACTAGCAGAATAAATAAATCTTTTTATAAAGGATTATGATAAACATTACTTTGTAACAAGTCCTTGTTGTGAATTGAAGGATCTCACCACAAATTTCTGAAAGCCATCTCCAATTCATAACGTCATGGATGCAATCACACATAGAAGACTCAGAAAAGCATCTGGGAATGCCAATAATCTTTGCTGAATTTGGTGTATCATCAAAGGACCCTGGATACAATGCCACATACAGAGATACCCTTATAACAAGTGTGTACAACACAATCTTAAACTCCACAAAGAAAGGAGGGAGTGGTGCTGGAACACTCCTATGGCAGGTGTTCCCTGAAGGAACTGATAACATGGATGATGGTTATGCTGTTGTGCTCTCTAAGTCTCCTTCTACTTCTACGATTGTCTCACTTCACTCCTCTAAGCTTGCTTTGTTCAATTCAATGTGTTATTCTAAATTCCAGTGGAGTTGTAAGAAGAAGAAGAACAACAACAAAGTCATCTATGATCTTCATGATGAATTCTAGATTCTTCTGTGTGTTTTCTTTGTAATGTATGTTGTAGTTACATGTATTATACAATATATTTCACTGTATCAAATTAAAACAAGAATAATAATAAATAGGTTAAATTATTCTATTGGTTCCTGTAGTTTTGTCAAATTTTCAATTAGATTCCTATACCTTTTTTTTTTTTTTAATTAGGTACCGACACTTATTAGATTTTGTAATTAAGTCTCTACTGTGACAAAAACGTTATATATAACAGAATATTTCATTATATAGTGGTATATTCAATAATGGTTTGTTCACCGAGGAGGAGTATATTCCTTTTATGTAATAGAATATTTAGTTATATCTAAAATTTTTGTCACGTCAGAGATTTAATTACAAAATTTTAAAAGTGTATGGACTTAATTGAAAGAAAAAAGAGTATAAGAACCTAATTAAAAATTTAACGAAACTATAGGGACCGACAGAGTAATTAAATCTAATAAATAAAGGACTACTTATGATAATGACATTGCTAATCTAATCTAATCTAATCAAATCACCTTGAAGTTTAATTTTGAAAGAACTACAGCTGCCTGATCACCACCTAGAAGGAAATAAGGATGCCTCAAGGCCGCGGCAGCCGATAAGCGTCCGCTGGCCGGGGAATCCCTCTTTGAGATAAGCTTGGTTGCTAAGTCCCAACCTCTACCGGAGTCTTCGTCGAGGATTTGGAAATCAAACCGGCCGCGAGTAAAGCCTCGCCATGTCTTCAGATTGTATCCACAGTTCCTTAATTCCAAATTGAAATTCTTCAGAGCAGATGCAGACCTTAGAGTTGGTATTGCCATTTGCAAGAGTATAATCCCAGCAGAATACATGTCAAATAAATCAGGACTTTTCAACTGCAATAATAGTAATATCATCATCATAGAGTTTCATCTTAGCACCTTCAATGTGTATCTAGAAACATTAGACAAAGGAAAAATCACAATGCATCCACATTTTAAACTTCTTTAACTATTTCTATAAGATTAACCAAAGAAGTTAATTGAGTCCATGTATTGTTCATAAACTCATTAACATTCTAGCATCTATGACTCTGTATAGGATTCAATTTTAAATTGTAGGGACTAAATTGTAATTTTACTGAAATTATAGAGACTAATTGTATAGTTTAAAATTAGGAATATACTATAGAATATTCTGTTATACCAAAATCTATTGGAACGACAGAGACCTAATTGCAAATTTTTTTACAATACAGAAACTCAATTACAAATTATTAAACTGTAAGGACTAAATTGCAATTTCATTAAAACTATAGGGACTATCTGTACAATTTAACCTTCTATATATCTTGACCTGCAAGCTTCTTTAGCTAATTGAGAAATTTTTATGTAGACACAAATTTAAGACATCATTTTCAGACACACTTTAGATAAAAGTTGGCATAAATAGGACATAGAAACAGAACCTGCCACAATATTGGTGAAAGAAAAGCTGCAATTGGCTCTGGTGGAAGACTAGTAGTTTCTTCAGGTAGCACATACAATTCTGGGGGACAATAGTCAGGATCCAAAGGGTTAAAACTGGGAACATAATTCTTTCCGATTCGCAGATCGGTAGCTGAACCGAAATCAATGAGTTTGATCTGTCCCTGCTTGGTAACTACCAAGTTGGCAGGCTTTATATCCCTGTGAACAATGCCTGTGTCATGAATCTTCTTAAGGGAAGTAACCATTTGGCGCATTATTTGCTTGATGATCAAGGCATCTCTTTTCGACGAGTCTATCCCTTGCAAGGCTCGTCGAAACATTTTAGATTCCAAGTTCGAAGGGAAGTTTCGATCCGTCAAGTAATCGGCGAGAGAACGGCCTCCCTGTGATATCATCATAACCCTGCAATTAGTGTATAGAAAGTAGAAACACTAACTTCAAACACTAATTAAAGAGTTAATGTTAAAACTTTAGGCGTACACCTCATTTACAACACGGAAAAATGTAAACATCAGCATACGGAGGTGTACAGTGGCACATGTAGCATTACCGAAGATATCCAATTTTAGAGACCAAATTCAAATAAACTGAAGTCAGTGCATGAAAAGGTGAAATCTATGAGCCTATAGTTTATCAAACAAAAACATAAAATAAGAGCACCTCAAACTTCCAAACAAGCCATTTTCCACCTTTCGTGAAAAGTGAATTGGTTTTATCAGCTACAAAACTTCCAAGGAACTTAGCACAAGTTTCTGGAGCTGCTCTGGAGAGCCTGTAATTGAACCACTCCTCATATTCACCAAATTCTTTAGCTCCTTCAATTCCAACTTTCACCTGCATAAACGACAGAGTTAGAGTCGGAGTCGGCTACATGAATCAAACTACGATAGATACCAAATTACTCTATTAATTGGGAATGCTACCTTCTTGAGAATGACTTTGTCCTTAGATTTTGCATCCAACTTTGTTATTACCTTCCCCTTATTACCACTCTTCTGTATCTTCTCTTCTGCATTATTTACATTCCTTGGGACCAAAACACCTGAATAAACAACACCAAAAGACCCTTCTCCTAATTTATCTCCAATCACAAAATCACTCCCTTTCAGACTTCTCCATCCAAATAAACTATCCAAAACCATTTGAATTGGAGCCATAAGGTATGCATCAATGGCTCCAACAAGAACACCAGGTCTTGCAGTTAAGTAAATCCATGCCAGCCCAGCAAAAGCAAGAAACCCCCATTTTTGTAAACCTGATAAGTCTTCAGTTACAGTCTGGAACTTCGCTAGTGTGTAATCCAACTCCAACAATAACTCTTTGGGGATGATGTTGTTATCCAAGAATGCATTGCACTTTATGGAGTTAATGTAGTTGCTCTTGAAACGATTTGTTAAGAGGGAAATGGTATATGGGGAGGTAGATTTCAGACGAGAAAAGCATATTGTATGATGATTGTGTTGAAGAAGTGTAGTTGAAGTTGTGCTGATCAGAGCAGCCATGAAATGTTGTTACATAAAATAACATTGGTTGTATATATATATATTTTATATATATATATATATAAATAATAAATAAATGCATTAATGTCTCAGAATTTAGCAGAGGTAGCACTTTTGCCACCTGTTCCTCCTTACTTTATCCACCTGTTTTTATGTACTTTCCATTTTTTCTTGGTTCAAAACTACCTAAATCCTCATCCAAGAAATCACAAGAACAGACAATTTAGTTGTTTAAATAAATATATATATATAAATAGATAATGGAAATTGAGTGTTTCTCATAAGTCATAACCCCTTTTTGTTGGTTAGAGTATTCATTTCTGACATGTGGGAATTCGCCATTTTTATCTTCTTATTAAAAAAAATTAAATTATATGATCCATTTCTTAACTTTTTATGCAAATTGCTAAGTTTAATTTCTAAAAATAATATGCACAAGTAATTTTATTCACATAAAAGATAAAACCTAAAAAAAAAAAAGTTATTTATTTATTTAAGAAAAAAATATTAAAATTATCCATATAAAAGATAAATTCTATTTATCAAAATTATCAAAACATCATCAATTAACGTAATAATTTAAATAATTTTGACAAACAGAACACATTCTTTATAGGCAGAAAACTATTTTCCTTTGTTCATATCAACGTTCAAACTTTTCGTGGGTAGTTTTAGTATTTTTTTCTTTATTTAACTTTAAACTTCTATGTAATCTAAATTGAATGGATGATTTTGGACTTCATATGACCAAGGTGACAAATAACTAGAACTTTATGGTAAAGGTCTGTTAAAGTTGGTGATTAACCTAATTGCAAAAATCAATTCTAGGAAGCTATTAAACAATTGAATGAAACAAAGGATACGAAATTAAGCAATTTTATTTTCTGCATTACACAAATTATAAGTCAACTCAACACAGTTGAGCCACAATTTACACAAATAACAACCTAGCAAGTTCATACAACTCCTAATTTATGTGCCAGTGTAATACCTTCGTGCATGGAACATCCCAACCAAAAAAAAAAAAAAAAAAAAAAGTACTAAAAATACCAGAGGAATAAAAGAAAAGACAAGAGTTGCCAAGACCAATTGCAAGCTACAGCAATTTTAACAAGCAGGGCTATTCCTTTGAAGAAAGGAGGCAGCAGGCCTCACATAAGAGAAGTCTTTGAAGGGGTTTGCACCGTTGGGGCTGGCCGCTGGTGAGTCGACCACAGGCATATCGGTCCATTTCTTCTCAAAGTTGGCAACGCAATGCTTCCCGGCTACATCCGGCCTAAAACTCGGCTGGACTTCTCTTGCTTCCAACTTCTTCCAGTTTATTTGTTTGAACCACTTGTGGCCTTTAATCTCTGCGATCCCCTTAGGTCCAGAACCTAAGCGCTTTGCCGCCTCCTTCTGTAGCAGCTGTAACAGACAAGGATGATCTTTATGTCAAAGTAAAGAACAAAAGTGGGAATAAAAGCTCAACAAGAAAGGGGAGAAGAAAAGGAATTAGAGGGAAAAAAATGCCAATGAACTTAAAATCCAATTAACAAATTAGTATTATGTACCAAAAAAGAAAAACAATCAGTTTTTATAACATGCGTCTAGAATTCCAAATTAGCAATAAACATGGACATGCACAGTGGATAAATCAGTTAACAGATTGTGATGGTTTAATCATGAGAAATTGAACCAGAACCAAAGGCCTCGGCACAGCTGCACTGCTGCTGCACCAGGAGAACACTGGAACAGGTCAAACCATCAGAAGTACCTGCTTTATTCATCACCTTTTCACACTGGACATTACTTTGCACAAATACGAAATACAGTACGGTAAGTAAATATGGTAAATTACCCCTTTCAACAGAGAATGCGCCTCACTAGACAAAAATGCTGGCAGCTTAATCTTGTCTTTAATTATCTTCTGCTGAATTTTCTCACGGTTTCCACCACAAAACGGTGGCTGCAGAGGTAAAAAAAGAAACTTAGCAACTCCAAAAAGACATGGCAGTTATGCAGTTCCAAGCCATTATGTTGAAGAGCATTTTGATTAAAAATATTATTTTTTATTATGTATATAGACATGCTTACACATAGTAATCTTGTATTATTGAATAAAAGAATGAAGATCCAAATTCCAAATGAACAGCATAGACGTATAAATATACAAGAAACAAGATGCAAACCTTTCCAGTAAGCATCTCAAACAGAAGGATCCCCACACTCCACCAATCAGCAGCCTTATCATGGCCCTTGCCAAGAATAATTTCAGGTGCCATGTACTCTAATGTTCCACACATAGAATTTGATCTTGTACTCTCCTCCAATTGCTTCGCTAAACCAAAATCAGTCAACATAACCTAGTAGACCAACAAAGAAATCTCAGTACAGTTATTACACATAGAAAGCATGGTTGAATAAAAATCATGAAGGACAAATTACATGGCCATCAGCATCCAGCAAGATATTTTCAGGTTTTAGATCCCTGTGCATTATTCCATTCGAATGGAGATGTGAAACTGCAGATACGATCTCGGCAGCATATATGCGTGCTAGATCCTCTCTGGATATTCAAAGAACATTAGAACCGGAGAGTTATCCTGTGAACTAATAGTCTAATACCAGAAACAGAAGAAAAAAACCAACACTCAGCCAAACTTACCTGAACAGGCCCTGGTGATAAAGTTGAAAGAAAAGATGACCTCCATTCACGAAATCCAGCACAAGATACAATCTATATTTTGTCTGAAACGGAATAGAGCACATCCACTTTCAATTTCTGAATATTTTTAGACAGTCTTATAACATAGCCGTTTAACAAGAGAAAGCAATTTATGAGCAGAAAACAAGATTCCCGACCTAGTTGTGATTAGAATTACACATCAAAGTCTCAAACTAACATTTTCTTCATTTGGATTTTGGGTAACATACACAATGACAACAGCACTAAAAGAAGACAGAATCTAAGAGAAGTGCCATACGATATGGATAAATTATGTCACTAGTGATATACTGATATATGATATATCACCATGATAGCACAAAAGAAGCTACAAAAGATTATCACAGTTTGAAAATTAGTACCTGAAATGAGTATCTGAGTTGTACAACAAAAGGATGCTCTATTTGTGTCAAAATATCCCTCTCAGCTTTCATGTACTCAGCATGGTTCTTCTCCATAATTTTGTCCTTCCTCATAACCTTCATAGCATATATTTCAGAAGTGCCTTTTTTCTTCACCTGATATACTTTTGCAAATGCTCCCTGCCCCACAACCTTCAAAATCTCAAAATCGTCAAGGCTAACTCTCTGGATCTTCATGAGACTCCCATCATCTTGCAACGATTCCTCAGTGATAAAATTGTCAAAGAAAGGTTCTTTGACATCTTTGTCAGTCTCTCCAGTCACATCCTCCTCAAGGACCTCTAGTTCCAAGGAGTCTG